>QRDG01001371.1:287710-490210 GCA_012064385.1 Puccinellia tenuiflora
TGTATCACTACTTTGTACGCAATAGATATCACATCAGCATGCATATTAATTTTTTGGATAATCACATTATTAGTTGTTCATGATACTGGATCATTACACGTGGATTGGAATTTGAAAAATTATCATCCGACATTTATATCGGAGCAATTCATATAGCATTTATATGGAGTATATATTTATTGGCGTCAACATACTATCAATTTTCATTTATGAAATCTAGGAGAAAATTAGTAGTCATAAGACCCAAGCAGACAACTCATCAGGATTTTCATTCATAAAAGGTAGCTTTGTTATATCATTAACCATCTTTTTACCTTACCCGGCCTCCCTCAATCTGATTTAGGGAATAATTAAACAAAACGTATAGCTGATGGATACCTTGAAACATACAAGTCATATTGAAGAAAAAATCATCAAAAATCCGGATCATTGATTACTCCTTTCTTAACCTCAAAATTATCATATTTGAAACATATATATGTATATATGAGCTATTGTAGATCCAGTGAAAAATACTAAAAAGACAAAACCAAAATATGTTGTTGGCTAAGTAAAATTATTACAAAAAAGAGCATTCACTCAGAAAATAGAACATGGTTAGAGTTTGAGTTGTATCTTCTATTACCAATCATAGGCAGCTCTAAAGCAAAAGGAGGAGGAAAATTGTATGCGCCGGGCTGGCTTATCATCATCGGGCTTTAATCCATCACATATGCTCTGCACTGAGGATTTAGAGCATACAATATCAAAATGGTTCAAGAATATCTAATGATATTTTCACTTGCCACTCTACTTTTCACATGTCAAAGCAAATGCACCAACTAAATTTAATCATAGTCTTTGATCATGTAATAGGCTAGCAAAATAGTGAGACCATGACCTCTTGCGGAACAATTATTAAATGTCGCCAATTCATCCTCTAGACTCCCATGAGGATCTCAAATATATGATTGGGAATAATTAGATAGTGCATGCATTAAAGTTACTACTACATGAATAAAATTTTCCTTTATATCTTGTATTTTCTTGAACTATCTCCAAAGCCAACCGACAAATGAGATCTATTGTAGGTACACATATGTTGCTCTTAACATTGTCATGTACAAATTGTCTAAAATAAGAGGAAATATAGTACACAACCTTGAAGTGACTATGTATCTTGTTTTCTTTGAACATTTTAACGACATATATCAGACATCTACCGCTTTGTTTTATTTGATTCCACATGCATCAGACACTTGCAACTTGATGCTAACTGATATAAATACGATATGTATACACCACAGGAGAAAGGAGATCATGTCCTTACAGAGGTGCCTGGGAAGAAGGCACATGAGCTCTGAATCGGTCCTTGCCGACCCAATCCTGCAACGGAGGACATTGCTACTTGTTCCATGCGATGGCTGACATAGTGCTAGCTGGGACGCGCAGACATCGATCTCAACTCCTCACTTTCTCTTACTCGTCGTTAGCAGCCCAGCCTAGCAGCAAGCACACACCTGCTGAAAACTAAAGACATCAACGGGTAACGTAAGCGAAGATAATCGGTGGCACCGTAGTCAAGTAATTATCCTTAGGAGAGGGCGGCAGCAAAACTTTGATCTTAAAATTCCATGCAAGCTACTTCTTGCACATAGCCATGGGCCCATGATATATGCGCATCTCTGTTTTATATTGTTGATGTTGATGGTGAAAAATCCTAAAGCTTGCTTGTTGTACTGTAGACATATATAAGTGGAGGCTGTGGAGCTGTAAAAAAGACACAAATCATGCAACAGTGCGTACCTATCAATGGGGTGTCAAAGCTTTGATGATGGAAGTCTTCGATCTGAGCTAGCTTTGCCCTTCACTATGAGGCAAATATTCGATCGATATTGCAGGCTGCATCGCATCTGCATCGGAGGTCTGGTATTTTTATGAGGCAATCAAAACTAAAATCGGAAACCCTCATGTGCATGCACATGGAGTAGATCGGATGGTCAAGGGCAGCGAGAGGAGTATACAGCAGCGGTGGCTGCCCGAGGTAGCTCGTTTGCTACTTGCTAGACATGATAGCGAAGAGGTGTGATTAAAATTATGTAGGGGTATTGGTGGGTAATTTCTTCATGTCAAGAGTTTTTTTTTCAAATATCCACCGGCTTTCATTAGCTTGTTTGATAAATTGATGGGCGGATGTTTCATATTTTTGTGGGGCTTTCTAACTATTTTCTTTTTTCTGGTAGCCCGTCATGTACTTTTATTATATAATAGACTATTTTCGTGTATTATTTGTGAAGCTGGAAAAAATAAAATAATATTTTTTAAGCAATTCCGAAATGAAGAGGGTGCAACAAACTTCATATTGAAATTATTTTTTCTATGGAGAATAGCAGTAGAAAGTAGTTGTAACAAATAATTTTTAAGCAGCCAGAACGTAGCAAACTTACATAATTGACGTGTATAGTCAAGAGAGGAGGACAATTGAGTTGCCGCAAAATCTTTATAATTGATGATGTTCTTTGCTTCCCATCTTTGAATTTTTCTTGTACGATGATAATCTTTATTTCTCTTCTTTCTCATGTCCTGGATCCATGGCACTGTGGCACTTCGTTTCTTGTATATTCATAAAACAAATTAATGGATTCCTGTACTCTACCAGAACAATTCCGGCGACCGAATTGCAGCGGCTTGTCAACGTTGAATTCAGCCGCATATCCTGCATACGTAAACATATGTATGTACACAGAAAAAAATATTAGTCACTGAGGCTATAGCATTTGATGGTTAAGAGAAGGTAGTAAGCCAAATAGCAGTAGAAAGTAGTTGTAAGAAATAAATTTAAGCAGCCAAAAGGTTGGAAACTTACATAATTAACGTGTATAGTCACCAGTGGACGACTGCGGAGTTGCCGCAAAATATTTATAATTGATGATGTTCTTTGCTTCCGATCGTTGAATTGTTCCTGTATGATGATAATCTTTATTTCTCTTCTTTCTCAGGTTCTTAATCCATGGTACTGTAGCACTTCGTTAGATGTATATTCATAAGATAAATTAGGGATTCATGTACTGTACCAGACCAACTTAATTGACCGAACTGCAGCGGCTTGTTGGTGTTGAATTCAGTCGCCTATCCTGCAAACACTTACATGTGTATGTACACAGAAAAAATATTTAGTCACCGAGAGGCTATAGCATGTGATGGTTAAGAGAAGGGTCGTGCTTTATGCTTGCGTACGTGTAGTTGTATCTACGTAGAGGGCATGTACCAACCCTGTTGGTATTAGATCAGCCCGTTCAGAGCATAGCTAGGCTTTCCCCTAAAAAAAGCCAGGCTTTGTTTCATGCGGGAACATTGTCGATCTTACTATCTTGATCTTGTAGAACCGATCGCTCCCCTCGATGGAAGGAGTTATAGATTTTTTTTTTTTTGAGGGAGGAGCACATACTCTGTACGCACCAATTGACGCTGCCGCGGGGCTGGCCAAGGAATAAAGGCAGGATGGAGATCTGTCCTTACGGATCCATATGCATCGATTAACTTGAGGCCCATGCACAGGACGCGGAGCATGCACCTACCAGTGCTGGTTTCTTCGTAGTACATGACGCGGTTGACCTGGAGATTGCTGGTTCATACATCTGGAGTACATAGGCTGGCCAAGTTCAGCCGGACGAATACGGCGGCGGCGGCAGGAGGACCCAGCATTCTTTTTCTTTCGATGGGAGAATATTACTTCATTAGGTAGACGATGGGAAGGGGTGAGAGAAATTATGTAAGGGCATTGGTGGGTAATTTTTTCTAACTTCTACGTAATAGATTACATCTATCGGCTGTAATTAGCTTATTTATTAAATTGATGGCTGGATGTTTCTGATTATTGTGGGATTTTCTAGCCTATTTCTCTATTTTCTGGTGAGCCCATCATGTACCTTTAATATATAATAGATGCTACTATGTGCCCACATTGAGTATGAACATTATATCAGGGTCTTGCCTGCTACAAGACAATTATATTCATTTAAGTCAGTACCAAACGGTTGTACTATTTCAATGAATAATATATTTTATGGTCATGCACCGGTGCATAGTGGTTTATTCATATTGAATCTTGATCGTAGTACTCACATCCATGACATAGAAGTCAAGAGATTTAGGCGTAGTGACGATAATACCATGTATATGTGGCATTGTCGTCTTGGTCACATAGGCATAAAGCGCATGAAGAAACTCCATTCTGATGGACTTTTGGAGTCATTAGATTTTGAATCTCTTGACACATGCGAGCCGTGCCTTCTAGGAAAAATGACCAAGACCCCGTTCTCCGGTGTTATGGAGCCAACGAAAAAAATAGCACGCTATTTCCCGGTTAATAGCACGATATAGCGTATTTGGAGAGGCTACGCTATATTTAGCCTAAAGTTGACGCTACGGCGCTATTTGCGTTTTATACGTGCCAAACCATACTAAATGTGGTAATGTTATAGCTACACTAACAAAAAGCCTAGAAATAAAGTTAGGTAATGATCATGGCGGGCAATCTGTTGGTTCTTCTAGTTATTCTGAAGACGATGTTAATGATTCTGATTAAAGTTTAAAACTATTTATCTTTTAGTTGATTAATTTTCATGGTTTAAGCCTCATATTTGTATTTGTGCCATTGATTTGGCCTTGGCATTTGAATATGGTTACCTGGTTATGCATGTATTGCTTCTGGACAAATTTTTAGTGCTGAAATCCTTAATATTTGGGCTATTTCTTGCATTTTTTCATCACGCTATTTTTGATAGCACGCTATTTTTTTTCTTGTATGGAGCGGGCATCGGACTTATTGGGAATCATACATACTGATGTGTGCGGACCGATGAGTGTATCGACACGCAATGGTTATCGTTACTTCGTAACCTTCATAGATGATTTGAGTAGATATGGATATATTTACTTAATGGAACATAAGTCTGAAACATTTGAAAAGTTCAAAGAATTTCAGAGTGAAGTTGAAATCAACTCAACACGAGAATTAAGCATCTTCGATCGGATCGAGGTGGTGAATATTTGAGTTTTGAGTTTGACACGCATCTCAAGGCATGTGGCATTATACCACAACTTACGCCGGCTGGAACACCACAGCGTAATGGTGTATCTGAGTGACGTAATCGCACCCTACTGGATAGCGTGCGGTCCATGATGTCCCTCACCGATATACCCTTGTCATTTTGGGATCATGCATTAGAAACCGCAACGTTTATATTAAATAGGGCACATCCAAGTCCGTTCATACGACACCATATGAGATATGGCATGGCAAGAAGCCTAAGTTGTCGTTTCTGAAGGTTTGGGGTTGTGATGCGTATGTTAAGAAACTACAGCCCAATAAACTCGAACCAAAATTGGAAAAATGTATCTTTGTAGGATATCCGAAGGAGACTATCGGATAAATCGTCTACAACAAAAACAAGGGCAAAACATTTTTCGCTAAGAACAGTATCTTTCTGGAGAAGGAGTTTCTCGCCAAAGGTGTTAGTGGAAGGAGGATAGAGCTCGACAAAATTGTTGATCCCGAACTCGAATTACCGAGTGGCGCAACGGAAGATGTTCCAGAACCATCATCCACTAGTGGAGTGGGAGCAAATGATGGTGATCACGTCGAGGAGCCTACTCTACCCCGCAGGTCGACACGACCACGTACCACTCCTGAATGGTATGGTGATCGCGTCATGTTGGTTGAACAAGATGAACCTGCAACCTACAAAGAAGCAATGGAAGGCCCTGAGTCCGAGAAATGGCTCGAAGCCATGAAATCCGAAATAGGATCCATGTATGATAACCAAGTGTGGACCTTGGTGGATATTCCCGAAGGCTGGAAGCCTGTCGAGAATAAATGGATCTTCAAGAAAAAGACTGACGCTGACGGAAATGTCATCGTTTACAAGGCTCGACTTGTCGCAAAGGGTTTCCGACAAATTCAAGGAGTTGACTATGATGAGACATTCTCACCCGTAGTGATGCTTAAGTCTATTCGGATTCTACTAGCAGTAGTTGCATATTTCGATTACGAGATATGGCAGATGGATGTCAAAGCTGCGTTCCTAAAAGGAAACATTGAGGAAGAGTTGTACATGGTGCAACCGGAAGGTTTTGTCGATCCAGAAGGTGCTAGTAAAGTATGCAAGCTTCAACGATCCATCTATGGGTTGAAGCAAGCATCTCGGAGCTGGAATCTTCGCTTTGATGAGGTGATCAAAGCTTTTGGATTTGTCCAAAATGTAGAAGAAACCTGCATTTATAAAAAGCTGAGTGGGAGCTCAGTGGCATTTCTAGTCCTATATGTAGATGACATATTAATCATGGGGAATGATGTGAATCTTCTAAAGAGTGTAAAGGATTACTTAAATAGTAAATTTTCAATGAAAGATTTGGGAGAAGCTACATATGTATTAGGCATTAAAATCTATCATGATAGATCAAGGCGCCTATTAGCATTAAGTCAGGGCACTACCTAGATAAGATTTTGAAGAGGTTCAAAATGGATCAGGCCAAGAAGGGGTTCTTGCCCGTGATAAAAGGTAAACCGTTGAGTCTGACTCAATGCCCAGTATCGGCTAATGATAAGGAAACGATGGAGAACATCCCCTATGCCTCGGCCATAGGGTCTATCATGTACGCGATGCTAAGTACCCGACCCGATGTAGCTCTGGCTCTAAGCCTGACGAGCCGCTTCCAAAGTAATCCTGGTATGGACCACTAGACAACTGTAAAGAACATCCTGAAATATCTCAAGAGAACGAGAGATATGATGTTAGTCTACGGTGGCTGTGAAGAAGAACTTGGCGTAAAAGGTTACGTTGATGCAAGTTTTGACACAGATCCGGATGATTCTAAGTCTCAAACGGGATATGTGTTTGTGGTAAATGGTGGCGCTGTGAGCTGGAGAAGTGGAAAGCAATCCACCGTAGCCCAATCTACAATGGAGTCGGAGTACATTGCCGCTGCAAAAGCTGCAAATGAAGCTGTCTGGCTCAGAAAGTTCGTCATCGAACTAGGAATGTTCCTGGCATGCAAGACCCTATCAACATCTACTGCGACAACACAGGGGCGATTGCCAATGCTAAGGAACCGAGGTCTCACTCCACTGCCAAGCACATACTCCGACGCTTCCATGTGATAAGGCAGCATATCAAGGAAGGAGAAATTAAGATTTGCAAAGTACACACGGATCTGAATGTGGCAGATCCGTTGACTAAACCTCTTCCACAAGAGAAGCATGATCAACACCAAGGAGCTATTGGTGTTAGATTCTTACCAGATGTAATCTAGATTAATTGTATTCTAGTGCAAGTGGGAGACTGTTGGAGATATGCCGTAGAGGCAATTAATAAAGAGTTTTTATTATCATATCTCAAAGTGTTCATAATAAGTTTTATGTCATGCTATAACTGTATTAAGCGGAAACATTAATACACGTGTGATGTAAAACAACCAGGTCCCTAGTAGCCTCTACTTGACTAGTCCATTGATACGTCCAAAACGTATCTACTTTTCCAAACACTTTTGCTGTTGTTTTTCCTCTAATTTGCATGATTTGAATGGAACTAACACGGGCTGACGCTGTTTTCAGCAGAATTGCATTGGTGTCTTATTTTTGTGCAGAAATCAAAGTTCTCGGAAAAATATGGAAAAATTCCAGAAATTATATTTTTGCAGAAGACCCACGGAGCCAAAAGGGGGGCTGCGGGGGCCAGCCACGGCCAAGGGCAGGCCGCGCCTGGGTCCCACCTGGCCAGGTGGTTGCTCGGCTGGCGACGCCCCTTTCGCCTATTTACGCCCTTCGACCTAAAAATGCCAGAAGCCCCGATCGTTTTTCCAGAAAACATACAGAGCGCCGCCGCCACCTCGAAACCTAATTCGGGGACCAGAAGTTCCTGTTTCGGCACCCTGCCAGGACGGGGATTGAAGGGGAGATCGTCGCCATCGCCATCACCATCGCCTCTCCATCGACCATCCATGTTTTCCCCATCCATGTGTGAGTAATTCCCCGCTGTAGGCTGAGGGGATGTTAGAGATTGGATGAGATTGTTCATGTAATAAGATGCCGGATTGTTAGGGCATGATGTCTAGTATTTGTGTGAGTGCTTATTTATCATTGTTGCAACTTGGTGTGCTTAATGCTTGACACTTAGGGCCCGAGTGCCATGTTTTCAGATCTGAACATATTATGATAGATATTGTTTTGGATCATTGATAACCCCCAAGAGCAGGGGGATCACTGTAGCAACTCTCAATGTGGAAGAAGGGTATCAATCCACAGGAGCAAGAAGGAAAAGTTATCTATTCCCTACAACTAAAGTGTCACAAGTTTTAGTTGATTATGCACTAAACAAGTTTAAAGAACAAGATGGTTGATTTAATGGATGAAAGTTTAATGTAACAAAATAAGAATGTGAAAGTGTCCCAATCCCCTTTAATGCAAGAGGACAAGACAAGGGAACAAGAGTGTGAAAGTGTCCCAATCCTCTTTAATGCAAGAGGACAAGACAAAGGTGTAAACGGTGCTTTGGAAATAAGGCCTAGGGATCATACTTCCACTAGTGGACGCTCTCAACAATAATAATATAATTGAATACATAGATATTTCCTCTTCACTATGCTACCCCGAACTATACTCTGGTTGGATAACGAACACCAATCTATTATGTAGGGCTACAAAAAGCACACCTTAAAGTTCGTATTCCACATCTATGGACACTTCATGCGGTCACTATTCGTATCCAAAGATAGTACTAACAAACACCACAATATCATAGAGACACCCAACACAAATAATAACTCATGATAAGTATTCATGTAATCTTTAGCCTAAGAGACACACACGGTGCACACACTGTCAACTTCACACCATGGGACAAGGGTGACTCCGGCAATCACATCAATAAAACCACTTGAGTAGCATAATTCATAAGAAGATGAACAATAACATCTATGGATTCAACTAGATTACAAAGCTCATGATCACATAAAGATCACACCATGGGAGAGAGAGAGATAAACCACATAGCTACCGGCATGAGCCCTCAGCCCCGATGAGGGACTACTCCCTCCTCATCATGGAGATGGTGGAGATGAGATGATCTTGCTGTAGAAGTTGATGATGAACACGCCGGAGGGGGGTGGAGCCTTCCGGAGGTGGATTCCGGCGCCGTTTCCCTCCTTCGATCTTCTCCGGCGGCAGCCCTCTGCCTCTCTGTTTCTGGTTTTGCGTTTCTCCGCCGCCTCCCTCTGGAAAATGTCGGGGGACCTTTTATATAGGCGTTTTTAGGTCACGAGGATGCTTCTGGGCGAAGGATCGATGCAAACGGGGCCACGAGGGCCAAATTGGATGGGCCCACGCAGCCTGGTACTGTAGCCGCGTGGGACCCCCCTTTTGGTCCTCCGACCTCCGTTCGTTGACTTCTTTCGCTCCTAAATATTCTCGTTCCAAAATAATGACTCCCCTAAATTTATAGCTCATTATGACGTCGTTAAGGTCCTGAAACAAATAAAGAAAGAAATAGGGGTTTTCTGCCTGCGCAAGATTAATTCCATATAAAGGGGAAATCATTATAAATTAACAGAAATCATTAAATAACAGTAATATACCCCTTATATGATGTAAATATGATTGGAATATAACTATTATAGTGCAAAGTTCATGTATGCATTTTAGATGCATCAACATCCCCAAGCTTAACTCATGCTCGTCCTCGAGTATGAAAGTGATAAAACTAACATGAAATTTGCATTATAATCACAACATGGATATATACAAGATGATTGCTACTGCTACATAAAGTCAAATGATTCATTATTTCAAAGAAGTTGCAATATGCAAACAGTTTATAAAGTGATATCAAGTATTCAATGAAAAGATGATCAATGATAGTTCACAAAGTGCAACATAAAAGATAGTACTATGGACATTCTTACTTTTGCATACTTGTGGTCCATAGAGTGTAGAAAATCTGAATATAAAAGGTGGACACTTTGGAAAAGATGTATAAATAAGTAGAGGTAAAGCATGCATATGTTTCATCTATCCTCCAAACTATTCTACTTAAGTTATTGAATGCAATGGTAATACTTGGTGTCAAGCTCTCATTCCCCTATCATAGCATCTTGAATGATTAAAGTTGAATGTGAAAGCAAATATGAGTAGTGGCCTTGATAAAGTAAAGGTTAGATGTCTCATGCCCCTTGAATACAAGTACCTACACCATGATTACTCAACTTGGAAAACAGAGCAAGTTTAAGTTATCTATCATTGTAATTAATAACGGTATCATCAAGAGTCTCAACTGGGGCACCTCTTGTCCCATGATATGGATCAAGCCCATATCAAAACAACAAGACAAACAAACATAATGAACAATCTCAACACCCTCTTTATTTACCACTTGATATAGCTTTTTATTGTAGGGTGTATCACAGAGAGTTCAAAATAGCATGTAAGTAAATTTCCACCATGAATGATGCATGGCTTAGATTAGCGGCCCAGGATTCTCTCTAACCATTTATACAAACTCATTTAAACTTAACTCTATTTCGACATTATTTCGTCATGATAGGCATCCATAGACAAAAGTACATGATATCAACTAAATAGATAATGGAACATATTGAAAGCTTTGCATGTGACAGCACATATGGGCTAACTCCCAACCTTAAACATTTATCAAGCCACTATCATCATAATATTAATCACAATAGTTCATCTTTATTGAATGCAATAAAAGTAAAGTGTGCATCAAGTTCGCGAGAGCTTTTTAACCAACTTTTCCCATTACAATAAATAACATCATCATTTTCATTTAGATGCATAGATAACACAAATAACATGATAAACATACTTGGAATAGCATAAAGCTAATAGGTAGATATGGTGGACTCACTGAAAAAACTTGGGTTGAAGGTGTTGGAAACAAGTTTTTACTTGTTGGAATTTTCGGGCTAGCAAAAGGGAGAAAGATGACTATCTAGATGCATGCATGAGTGTCCATAGAACTAACTAATTCATGTCAAACAAGGTTAAATAACATATAACATCAAAACATGAATAAAAGATAGCTCATGGTAAAGCATTTGCAAATTATTACTCATAAAGAAGCTCATGAATCATGCAATTATATGTGTTATTAAAAATCAACTTAGATATCCCTTTTCCCAACACAATAAAAGCATGCAAGATATTTCAACCCATATTTCCAGTAGCTTTCTCATATATAAATGATAGTGGTGGTCTCAAAACAAAAATCAAACCAAAACAAAAAACAAATAAAAGACGCTCCAAGTTCATGCGATAAAGTGCATTGATAGAAAAACAGAAGTTAGACGTGTGCAAACCGAGAGTGTGTAGGTCCAGTGGGGTTGTCTTCACATCCCCAAGCTTATGGATTTCACCATCCTTGGATAGCTCTTGGTGCATCTCCTCTAATCCCTGTGAAAAAACTTGAAAACACTGTTTCTCCCATTTCTTTTCTGTGGGGTGACATTTGTAGTAATAGACAAATGCATTACTTGCTGCTTATAATCCATGGACTAAAATACTTATGAATGTTAAGATAGTGTATAATGTTGTATGCCTACTCATAAACTCAATTGGATAAAAAAAGATTCAACTCAAAAGTTCAAACTATGCATAAAACAATATGGGACAGAATCTGTCCAGAGAAACAGCAGCAGCAAAACATATTTTTATGTCCTACTTAAAGTCGTCGAAAAATTCTGAAAAAAATCAGGCATATATATAATGAAAAGTTGCAGTTACAGTGAAAATATCAGCTCAATCGGAGTTACATAATAAGAACTAAAATAAAACCATGCACAGACTTGTGCTTGAATGAAATCTCCGTATGCAAAATAACAACTTTTTCATACCAAAATGGGTAAAACTTGGAACTTTATTAATTATTCCAGAAACTAAACTAAAAACTAAGTCTCTTGTTATAGCAAAAGGACACAAAGAAAATAAAAAATAAAAACTACCAGGTTGCCTCCCGTAAAGCGCTTTTTTTTATAGCCATATAGCTAGGCTTACTTACTTGGTATCAAAATGGTTGGAGTGAGGTAGCTAGGCATCCCCAAGCTAAAATTCTTGTACTTACTTGATATATGTAGGGTGATCCTAGGGGTAGCATCCCCAAGCTTGAGTGTTTGTCCCTCTTGATCTTTGTTTATGTCCCTCAACTCTTCCACTTGAAAGTTCTCTTCACACATAACTCATCATAAAACTTGATTAGAGGGGTTAGTGTCTTCATAAATTAAATCTCCATAGGTACAGTAAATACATATCATGAGTTGATTCTAAACATTAGCTAATATTACTATGGTTGTGCATTGCTCTTCGATCAATAGAACCACACAAAACACAAGTAATGAGAGTAATACAAAATAAAGACAGAATCTGTCAAAAACTGGATAACCCATAAAGAGTGAATTTTCAGAGGCACGTACGTTGCTCAAATCAGAAAACTTTGAACTAATGAAATGTGTATTAATATCTTAAAATTGCTGTCGGAAAATTTCAGGTCGAAATTTATTTTCTGTGATTTTTAACATTTTTCGCAGTTAAGCTTAGGAATCTGTTTCCTGGACAGACATGATAGTTTTAATGATGCTCAAATAGGAATACGAATTGAAACGCAAAGGTGAGAGTCAAGGAAAAATATGAAACATATTTAAGTCTCACCCACTTCCTATGAATTGGGATCTTGTAAGAAAATAAATCAATGAAGCATATAGTAATTAGCATAGGAAGGTAAAGCAAGTGCGACATTAAAACCTTCAACATAAAGAGAGGAAACATAGTATTATTGAGATATTTAGAGACATGTTTCCCTCTTTCAAAATAATTATTAAGATCAATATAAGGTTTAATATCATGGTTGCAACAAATATTTGGAACTAAAGATAATTACAAACCACATAAGTATTTCTCAACATAAGCAAATTTCTCCTCCAAGGTGTGAATAGGGGAGTCCAGATATAAAGTTGGACTCTCATGAGTGAGAGTATCATCACAAGCAGCAAGTATATCATTTTTATCCGCACATAAAGTAGTAACAACTAAACATGGAGGATTATCAATAAGCATAGGACCATCATCTAAATCATTATCATATAGCATGTCTAAATCATATTCTTCATCATTTTTAAAATCATTATCAGTAATGTTCTCATTAGGCATAGGTTCATATACTTCCTCATCATCAGGATCATAAAAGCAAAGTTTATCATTAGCAAAATCTTGAGTGTTACCCTCATCCATATGTGGTGAAGGTGGAAGTTCCTTCTCTTCATTCTCTAGTTGTTCATCAATTTCTTCATCCTTTTGCTCTTCATTATCTTCTTCTTGGGGCTGCATGGACATCCCTGATCACTCTGAATTATGCACAGATTTTCGACGTCCAAAACCCTAAATCTTGCTCATATATGAGAAGTTCAGTCAAGGTTTTAAATGCTTTTTACATCAGTTATCCACTTTTTGCAGATCAGTGCGCCAAGGCACATATTTCTTCATCTCCAACTCAAAACGATGCTTAAAGATGCCCCAGCTTAAAGCCCCTTCAAGGCGTACGCTTGTAGAAAGAAAGCTTCAGGAGGACGCCTCTCGAGGCAATTCACCTCTTGAGGCAATTTGCCTCTTGAGGCATGTTCCTGACGCTACTTCAAGTGCTGCGCGCGCGTTTGAATCAGCAAGGAGGGAATCGATCATCTTGGAGGAGAAGAAACCAGAAGAGTCAAAAAGGTGATAAAGAAGGGAGCAGACCATGTGCGTCCGTGCAAAAAGCTGAAAAGCGACGGCGGAAGTTCCCGCCTCGCCACCAACCACGCCATCGACCGCGGCCCTCGCCACTTCCGTAGCCGCGGCCCTCTCGCCATTTCCGCAACACCTATAAAGTGGCTTCCTTAGCCAAGAAGGAATCAATCAATTGCAAGAAGGACCACATCCATCACCAACCACTCCACCGCTCCGCACCACTCCACCCCGAACAAGAACAGAAGAACAAGGAAGTTTTGATCAGTTCTGGTTTTAGGGGGGTTTTCCTCCGCGAAGCATCAAGCCCTCGAGAAGCTTTCTCTTGAAGCAGAATCCCTCGAGAGGCCTTTTTCCTCGCGAAGCGACTTTCTACTCCTTGCTTGCAGGGATCTCTACCAACCCACTTAACTCTCTTTTATTCAACAATCTGAAAAACAAAACAACAAACAAAAAGGAAAAGAAACACACAAAACAAAAATAACTCTTGAAGAGAAATAATATATAAAAAGGATATCAGGCTGCCTCCCGATGAGCGCTTGTTTAAGGTCACGAGCCTGACCGTAGCTTCTTCTCACTGCTTCACAGCTTCAGAGGATGCAGTGGGAACATCCTCTGACTCATCATTCTCGCTTTCTTCTGGATCTTCAATGTTAATCTTCTCTCCCGCTAGGTAATGCTTCAGTCTCTGACCGTTTACCTTGAAGGTACCTGCTGATGGGGTCTGGACTTCAAAAGCACCATTTCCCAAGTCCTTCTTCACTATGCAGGGACCAACCCATCTTGACTTGAATTTTCCAGCAAACAAATGCAACTTGGAGTCATACACCAACACTTGCTGTCCAATACTGAACTCCTTCCTGAGGATATGTTTGTCATGCCATTTTTGGTCTTTTCCTTGTAAATCTTGGAACTCTCATATGCATCATGCCTCAGCTCTTCAAGCTCACACATCTGCAGTTTCCTTGCACTTCCAGCTTTCTTCATGTCGAGGTTTAGTTTCCTAATAGCCCATTGAGCTCTGTGCTCTAACTCGACAGGCAAATGGCATGCTTTACCATATACAAGCCTGAAGGGCGACATTCCAATAGGTGTCTTGTATCCAGTTCTGTATGCCCACAAGGTATCAGGAAATTTCAGGGACCAATCTGCTCTGGACTTGGACACGACCTTCTCGAGGATCTGCTTAATTTCTCTATTGGATAACTCAACTTGTCCATTGGCTTGAGGGTGGTAGGGTGTAGTAACTCTGTGATTCTTCACACCATACTTGCTCAACAGCTTCTCTAGCTGTTCATTGTTGAAGTGGGCTCCTCCATCACTGATCACAACTCTGGGAACTCCAAATCTGGGGAAAATTACAGTTTTGAACAGCTTGCAGACTGACTTGGAAACTGCACTGACAGCTGGTACAGCTTCAACCCATCTAGACACATAGTCCACTGCCACAAGGATATACTTATAGCCTCGAGAGGAAGGCAAAGGTCCAACAAAATCAACTCCCCATACATCGAACAGTTCAACTTCAAGAATGCCTTGCTGAGGCATTTCATTCCTTCTCGAGATTTTCCCAGTTCTCTCGCAGGGATCACACTGCTTGACAAAATCATGAACATCTTTGAACAGGCTGGGCCAATAAAATCCAGCTTGAAGGATCTTTGCTTGAGTTTTCATTACTCCAGCATGGCCTCCATGCATGCCAGAATGACATTGGAACATCACATCATGAGTTTCTTCAGAGGGCACACATCTTCTCACTATACCATCTGCACAATGCTTGTAGAGGAATGGTTCATCCCAGTAATAGCTCTTGGCTTCATGCATGAATTTCTTTTTCTGCTGGTAGGACAAATGAGCTAGCATAATTTTACACTCTAGGTAGTTCACAATGTCAGCATACCATGGAGTCTTGGCTTCTCACGAGACGTCGACCCTCGCGAGGTATCCCTCGCGAGGTATCCCTCGCGAAGCATTTACTCGAAGAGCACATCTCGCGAAGCTTGAAGAGTCTGGTCGTCATGAGGCCTCCCTCGCGAGGCATTAAGAAGCCCTCGCGAGGCATTTACTCCCATCAGTTGCTCTCCAGGGATGCTGTCTTCTATTTTTCTAGTTTCAGAGTAGCTTATTCTTGACAAATGATCAGCTACCACATTCTCAGAGCCTTTCTTATCCTTGATCTCAATATCAAACTCTTGAAGCAGAAGAATCCATCTGATTAGCCTTGGCTTGGCATCCTTCTTGCTGACAAGATATCTTATTGCTGCATGATCAGTGAAGACAGTACATTTGTGCCCAACTAGATAAGGTCTGAACTTGTCAAATGCGAATACCACTGCAAGCAATTCTTTTTCAGTAGTGGAGTAGTTGATCTGAGCATCATCTAGAGTTTTGCTGGCATAGTGGATCACATGCTGAGCTTTCCCCTTTTCTGGCCCAGAACTGCTCCAACTGCAAAATCACTTGCATCACACATCAACTCAAAGGGTAGGGTCCAATCTGGGGGCTGCACTATTGGAGCAGAAATAAGAGCTTGCTTCAGCTGGTTAAAGGCCTTCAGACATGCTTCATCAAAGTGGAATTTGACATCTTGATTGAGCAGTTTGGTTAGAGGCTTTGCAATGCCAGAGAAATCCTTAATGAATCTCCTGTAAAATCCAGCATGTCCAAGGAAACTCTGTATTCCTTTTACATTTTCAGGGGGTGGTAACTTAGCAATCACATCAACTTTTGATTTATCCACTTCAATGCCTCTAGAGGATATCAGGTGTCCAAGCACAATACCTTCAGTGACTAAGAAGTGGCATTTCTCCCAGTTCAATATCAAGTTCTGCTCTGAGCATCTATGCAGGACTGCTGTCAGGTTCTTCAAGCAGGTGACAAAATCTTTTCCATAGACAGTGAAATCATCCATGAAAACTTCCATAATTTTCTCAATGTAGTCAGAGAATATTGACGTCATGCACCTCTGGAAGGTTCCTGGGGCATTACACAGACCAGATGGCAATCTTTTGTAAGCAAATGTTCCATATGGACATGTGAATGTAGTTTTTTCTTGATCTGCTGGATGGATGGGAATCTGAAGAAATCCAGAGTATCCATCAAGGTAACAATAGAATTCTTGCCCTGCTAACCTCTCCAACATCCGATCTATAAATGGCAAAGGGAAATGATCCTTCCTAGTTGCCTTGTTTAATTTCCTGAAATCATTGACCATTCTCCATCCAGTAACAGGTCTTGTGGTCATAAATTTTCCTTGTTCATTCTCTACCACTGTATAGCCTCCTTTCTTGGGCACTATGTGGATAGGACTCACCCACTCGCTGTCAGAGATGGGGTAGATCATACCTGCTTGTAGGAGTTTCAGAACTTCCTTTTTTACTACTTCTTGCAAAGCAGGGTTTAGTCTCCTTTGGCCTTCTCTGGAGGGGGTGCTATCCTCTTCAAGATATATTTGATGAGAGCAGACCTTCTCATCGATTCCCTTTATGTTATCAATGGAATATCCAATGACATTCTTGTATAGCCTGAGAACTGACAATGGGTTGTGCTCCTGTTCATCATCAAGTGCAGAGCTGATTATCACAGGGTGAATTTTTGCTTCCTCTAGAAACAGATACTTCAGGTGAGCAGGCAACTCCTTCAACTCGACAATGGATTTATGAGACTGCTAAAGAGGTTCTCTCCAGGGTTCTGCTTCCTCGAGATTTCCCTCGCGAGGCATTTCTCTTGAGGCATCAGAAGGCTCTCGCGAGGCATTTGGCAGGCCCTCGCGAGGCATTCCTCTTGAAACATTTTCTGCACTTCCAGAAGGATCACTACAAAGAGTGATTCCAAACAACTCTTGAAGGTTAGGATTATCAGCTGTACAAAGACTTGTACTTCAGGCTCTTGGGGTTGCATTTGCTGCTGAGATTCAATTACACTCTTGTCGACAACATCCATGGCATGGCATTGTTCAAGTATGTTTGGCAGGTGGGAGGCATGCTTCATGTTAAACTCTGCTTGTTCAGAACCAAATTGCAACTTCAAGGTTCCACCTTTCACATCAATTATGGCTCCAGCTGTTGCTAAGAAAGGTCTGCCAAGAATCATTGACTCTGAGTTATCCTCCATTTCCAACACAACAAAATCCACTGGATAAGCAAAATTTCCAACTTGTACTAGCACATCTTCAAGAATTCCAGTTGGTTTCCTCAGTGTTCTGTCAGCAAGCTGCAGTGTCATAGAGGTGGGCTTCGGCACACCTAACTGTAGCGTCTGACTGGCAGCTTGGAGTAATACACTGTCTGAGGAACCTAAATCACAGAGAGCTGTGAAGGTTCTTTTTCCAACCACACAGGGGATACTGAAACTCCCTGGGTCTCCTAACTTCTTGGGCAAGTTGTTTTGAATAACTGCACTGCATTCTTCTGTCAGAGCAACTATCTCAGGATCTTTTATACTTCTTTCTTGGTTATCAGGTCCTTGAAGAATTTAGCATATAGAGGGATGTGCAACACTGCATCAAGGATGGGGATTGTTATTTGCACTTCCTTCATTGTCTCTACGAACTTGGCATACTGCTTTTCTTCCTTAGGTTTTTCCAATCTTGAAGGGAATGGGATCTTCTGAACTAAAGGCTTCTCAACCCTTGGTACTACAGCTGGTTCTACTGATATTACAGGCTCTTGAGGAGGATCCCTCGAGAGGCTTTCCTCTCGAGGCATTTCTTCCTCGCGAGGCATTTTCTCCTCGCGAGGCCTCCTTGGTGGGGCTACATAGGTGACAATTGGGGGTGTCTTCAGAATGGGTTCAGTGTTTAATCCACTTCTAGTGGTGACAACCTCTACTGCTTCGGTAGTTGTAATTGCACCACATTGCTTAGGGTTCTTCTCTACCTGAGCAGGTAGTTTGTTCTCTGGCTGATTTCCCTGGGTATTGGAGATTCCAGCTGTAAGCTGCTGCATTGTCTTGTAAAATAGTTCAGACTGCATCTTCATTGTTTCTTGCATTCCGCTGAACATTTCTTTTTGCAAACGCATCATTTCACTGATTTCAGACTGGCTACTGCCTGAAGAGGCATTTTGCTGAGTTGCTTGCAGAGGATGCTGCTATGGCTGCTGCATATGGCCTTGAGGTCTGAAATTCTGCTGAGATGTTGAGGCATAGTTCTGTGGGGCTGCTTGAGGGTAACTTTGCTGGGCTGCATTCTTGTAGGACAGGTTTGGATGATGTCTCCAGGAGGGGTTATAGCTTTGAGAAAAGGGACCTTGATTCTGAGTGTAGTTCACTTCTGCCACTTGAGATTCACTGGCACTGAAATAGGGACACTCCTGAGGCGAATGACCTTCAATTCCACAAATCTGGCAGGGTGCTGAAACTGCACTTACTGGCACAAGGGCTTTTCCATTCTTTTCCAACATAAGCTGAGATATTTGACTGGTCAGGCTATCAAGCTTTGCCTCAAGGGCTTCTGGGCTTCCATGTTGCATAACTACTGGCTGATGAGGCTGCATTGCTCTTTCATTTGTCCAGGAGAAATTGTGTGATTCCATGCTCTCAATCAATTCAAAAGCTTCATCCAGGGTCTTGTTCATTATACCTCCTCCAGCAGCAGAATCTACAAAGGATCTGGTCTGATCTGTTAGACCCTTGTAGAATGTCTGCAGAATTAGCCACTGCTCTTGGCCATGGTTAGGACACATTCTAATCAGGCCTTGGTACCTCTGCCAGGCATCATACAAACTCTCACCTTGGCATTGCACAAATCTGGTAATTTTGTCTCTACAATCAGCTGCTTTAGTGGGGGGAAAGTATTTCTCAAAGAAAGCTTGCACCAGATGTTCCCAAGTGTCCCTAGCATGAGTAGGCAGGGCATGGAACCATAACTTAGCACTGCCTGACAGGGAAAAAGGAAATAGCTGCATCCTAATGGCTTCAGGAGGCACACCATTGTGCTTGAGGGTGTTACAGTACTCTAAGAAATTTCTGATATGTTCATGAGGACTCTCCAAGGCAGAACCTTTGAAAGGGTTGTGCTGGTTGGATAACGAACACCAATCCATTATGTAGGGCTACAAAAAGCACACCTTAAAGTTCGTATTCCACATCTATGGACACTTCATGCGGTCACTATTCGCATCCAAAGATAGTACTAACAAACACCACAATATCATAGAGACACCCAACACAAATAATAACTCATGATAAGTATTCATGTAATCTTTAGCCTAAGAGACACACACGGTGCACACACTGTCAACTTCACACCATGGGACAAGGGTGACTCCGGCAATCACATCAATAAAACCACTTGAGTAGCATAATTCATAAGATGATGAAGAGTAACATCTATGGATTCAACTAGATTACAAAGCTCATGATCACATAAAGATCACACCATGGGAGAGAGAGATAAACCACATAGCTACCGGCATGAGCCCTCAGCCCCGATGAGGGACTACTCCCTCCTCATCATGGAGATGGTGGAGATGAGATGATCTTACTGTATAAGTTGATGATGAACACGCCGGAGGGGGTGGAGCCCTCCGGAGGTGGATTCCGACGGTGTTTCCCCCCTCCGATCTTCTCCGGCAGTAGCCCTCTGCCTCTCTGTTTCTGGTTTTGCGTTTCTCCGCCGCCTCCTTCTGGAAAACGTCAGGGGACCTTTTATATATGCGTTTTTAGGTCACGGGGATGCTTCTGGGCGAAGGATCGATGCAAACGGGGCCACGAGGGACAAATTGGATGGGCCCATGCGGCCTGGTACTGTAGCCGCATGGGACCCCCCTTTTGGTCCTCCGGCCTCCGTTCGTTGACTTCTTTCGCTCCTAAATCTTCTCCTTCCAAAATAATGACTCCCCTAAATTTATAGCTCATTATGACGTCGTTAAGGTCCTGAAACAAATAAAGAAAGAAATAGGGGTTTTCGGCCTGCGCAGGATTAATTCCATATAAAGGGGAAATCATTATAAATTACCAAAAATCATTAAATAACAGTAATATACCCCTTATATGATGCAAATATGAATGGAATATAACTATTATAGTGCAAAGTTCATGTATGCATTTTAGATGCATCAATCATATCTACAAGTTGTTTTTACCTGTTATTGTCCAGAACCCGATGCCCCAAAGTGACAGCTTATGGGATAACCGGAGGGGATGGTTTTGACTTGAGGATTACATGTGTTCATTGAATGTTAATGCTTTGCTCCGGCACTTTCTAAAAGAAGTGCCTTGATTACCTTTCGTTCCTCATAAAGGCCCCGCTGACACGGAAAGGTTGGACAAAAGATGTCGTGCAATTTCTCATTGCGAGCACGTACGACTACCTACAGAACACATGCCTATGTTTATTTAGCACCTCGATACTGTTTATTTTGTTATCTACTTAATGCCCTGAGCAATTATTTCATGAACTATCTCATCCATGCAGCGCCCTTATTTACATCCCTACGCCTACGGTGTTTTAATCCTGCTGTCATTACAATTGATACTACTGCTGTTTTCATATTATTACTATTGTTGCTTTATTATTACTGCCGTTACACTACTGTTGCTACTGATAAATTGCATCAAGTGAGTTGCTTTCCAGGTGTGGCTGATCTGACAAATCAGCTGCTAAGGCTTCTAAATATTCTTTGGCTCCCCTTGTGTCGAATCAATAAATTTGGGTTTTACTTCCCTCGAAGATTGTTGCGATCCCCTATACTTGTGGGTCATCATCCATTGGTCAACCGATGATCAAAGTTTCCTGATCATGGGCATTTATGTCAATTGACAATGGAGTTGTGTCATTGGAGAATGACATAATGGACATCCACCCAAAGTAAGTTAGCGCAATAAGATCTGTCACGAATATCGGCATTGCAATAACTTAATATAAACGTAGTAGTAACTAAATCCTTAGACCGTGAGATCATATTTAATCACTGTTCTGGAAGGAGGCTTTGACTGCATCAACCGTCACACCGTAACAGGGTGATCATAAAGGTGTCTATCAGGTTTCCTAAAGGAATACATTGAGGCGTATGCATCAAGAGTAGGATTTGTCCATCCGCGTGACGGACAGATATCACTGGGCCCACTCGGTGATATTACATCAAAGTCTTGCAAGCATGTGACTAGGTCACGGAGATGTAATATCATGGAGATGAGTAAATGAGTTCGTCGAGTAACGAGATAGGATCTCAGACAAATTGATATCGTGTGACAAAAGGAATTAGTGAACAACGATAAGGTTCAAGCGACAAAGAACTTCGTGGAACGCACAGGGGCCATCATGGGTTTCCAGATCCCGCTGTTGTTCATTGATCGGAGAGGAGTTTCGATCATGTCTGGAGTGATCCCGAACCGAGGGGTGGCACACTTAAGGGTAGACGCCGCTTAGGAATAGCTTTGGCACCGAAGAAATTAGAGAGACCAATTTCGGAATCGTTCCAAGATTTATCCGGTGGAGATCAGAGGTTCCAAAGGAGTGTCGGAACAAAGGAGAAGAGTCCGATGGAGATCGGAGGGCAACGAAAGGAGTTTCGATGCAAGAGATATTAAATGATATGTATTTAATATTAATTAAAGTAATTAATATTTAATGGGCAGTCCACCTAAATGGGCCTCACCCACGAGGGGAGGCCCAAGTGGGGGCCGCACCATGGAGGGAGCCGGCCGGCCGGGCCATGGGGCCCACCTAGGGCCGGCGCACCCCCTTGGCCGGCCAAAGCCATGCGGGGTTTAGTCCCACATGGCTTAGCCAAGGAGGGTGGCCTCCTCCCTCCACCTATATATAGAGGGGCACCCCTCTCCCTTTTGGCATCCTAATTTCTCTCTTTTATGTGTGGTTCCGGAATATTAGAGCTGCATATTTTAGAGGGATCTCTCCACTAAAATCCACCGCCGTGATTTTGGTGCTTCGGTCGAGCTCTTCATCTTCCGCTGCTGTCGCTGGACCGGAGTCGGGGGATCGTCGCTACGCCGTACGTGTGTAGAACTTCGGAGGCGCTGCTCTCTGTAGCACTCGTCGCCGGTACGACTCCACGACGTTGAGGTCGGCGTTGTACGTCTTCATCAACAATGTTCTAGGAACGTAACGCTTTCGGTCTTCAAGAGGTATGAACACCAAATCCCTCCGTTACTTATGTCTACCTAGAGATAGATCTTGGCTAGTTTATCGTTCGCGTTGCTAGGAATTTTTTTTGTTTTCTACACACGAACCCCTTCAGTTTTACTATCTTATGATATCATTTTTAGGCTTTTTGTCGGACTAACCTATTGACAAGATGTCTAGTGCAAGTTCCCTGTTTTTGCTGTTTATTATTTCAGAAAATCCACTTATAGAAATATTCTCGGAATTGCGCCAAAATTTACAGAGATTTTATATTTTCCACGAGGAAGTTGGAGACCGTAGGGCGACCTGGGGGGCCACCCATGGGCCAGGGGTTACCCCTGGACCCACGGCTGGGGCCCGCCTCGGCCCCCCTCGATGCCCATAAATACCTAATTAACCTAATTTCGTCAGCGCGGTGATTATTTTCCACGAACTCCACCCAAGCCGCCGCCATCCCGAAACCTAATTCGGGGAGATTCAGAATACAAATCCCGGCACCCTGCCGGAAGGGAGATTGATCACGGAGGGCTCTAAATCGCCATGCCTTCCGCCGGGATGATGTGTGAGTAGTTCCACCTTGCACTACGGGTCAATGGCAGTAGCTAGATGGTTGTCTCTCTCCGTTGTGCCTCCATGTTTACGATCTTGTGAGCTGCCTAACATGATCAAGATCGACTATTATAATGCTATATGATGTGTTTGTTGGGATCCAATGGATTATGAAGTTATGATCACATTGTGCATGGTTCTTATATGTTAATTTATGTTCTTGCATGCTCTCCGATGTGTGTAGTTACTTTGGTCATGTGATTGCTTATGTCTCCAAGAGAAAGTATTTATGCTAGATAGTTGGTTCATGCCCCCTCTTGTGCGTGGGCACGAGTGACAGAAACGTCTAAGGACGAGGGTGTGATGTTGCGACTATGGGTAAAAACAGCGGTGTTTATGTCGACGTGATTATAAATATTGCCTACATCATACACCTTACATAATGTAAATATCTGTTGGTTGCAACTTAATACCGATGGGTGACAGGCTGGATAGCGATCCCTAGGTGGACTTTTTAGACGAAGATGCAATTGGATGACAGTCTTTGTTCCTTGTTGTGATGCCTACATGAATATTACCATGAATACTTTCATATAGCTAGATTAAGTTTGTGTCATAATCTTGTCAATTGTCTAACTGTAATTTGTTTACCCGTCATATGAGTATTTTATTTATTGGAGAGACACCATTAGTGAAACCATAGCCCCCGGTCCATCTTTTTATATTGACTAGATGATACCCCGCGCGTTGCGGCGGGGGTATTATGCAGTGATTGTTGCATGTCCTTGGGTTTTTATATTGCTTCGGTATACATCTTGTAGTTTTTATTTTGCAGTTGTGAAGAAAAGGTTTTGTGCGTGTAGAAAGAATTGTAGTGTGAACAACCATATAGAGCCACCAAGATTTCACAACTATTCACCACGCCTGTCTTGACAAATACAAATTATAAACAAAAAAGGCTATTGGCTACATCGGTCTTTCTCACACTGGCCCTCCTCTTTTCTCGTGGAGCTTTACGCCCTTTCTTTTTTACTACAACAAAGAAGTTTTTCTTCACATGGAGTCTTGGGCAAACCTCCTGATGAATCATTACTTGAGTCATCCCAACTTCTTTGGTTTTTATATCTGACACACTATAACAGCTGTTCTTCTGAAGGATAAAATTACTATACTGCACCTGCAGCTGCAGCTGAGGGTCGATCATTAAGGAATTGCATAATCTGAGCAAAAAATAATATATCTTTGCTTACAGAAAGGAGAGAAGTGATTACCATTTTCACATGAACAATAGATGAAGGATTTGGCATGAAACGGAAGCAAACTAAAAGTGTTGAAAAGAGATATTCCCCAATATTTATTCATGCAGACACGCAGTGAATCATCCTGAGTTATTCTGGGTTACAATAGAAGCTAAACAATCTAGTGATCACTAACTCTTTATGGAACCAACGGTATAACTAATTCAGGTAGAAGCCAGTGTAATCCTTAGTTGTCCATGCATGGTTGATGATGCCCTGCATTTGGTTTACAAAATTCAGCAGTATTAGAAAGGTAATGCTTGTGTGTTCAGGTTTATGATATAAAATTGAACATTATAATTTGTTTCGCATATGAAAACGATGATACCTTTGTTCTTGTATTGTTTATTCTCTTGACTAACTTAGATATTTGCTGCAATGTTGTTGTCTGAAATGCTATTTGAGGATAAAAAATGAGAATGACAAATGCGATCGTTAGTATCTGATATGAGGGGAACATCTAAAAGAGATGGTAAGTATATTCCTTCTTCCGTCCTGGAAGATATAATATATGGAGTGGAGAGCTGATGGCTGCTATCCTAACAATGAAGTCAGTAAGCAAACAGAAATCTCAAAATGGGTGGCAAGTAATTGTGCTTCCATTTTGTAAGCCAACCGAAATCTTAACATGGATGGTAAGTAGCCGTGCTTGCATTCTGTAAGCAAACCGAAAACTAAAAAAGGATGGTAAGTAGATATAAAAGATTCTTGTACATATATGCTATAAACTGAGCAGCTCATGGCTGCTGTGTAACTGTTAACTCAGTTTGTAATTGCCCTTATTTCGACCTAATAAAATTTTATTTTGTTCTTACCTTATGTATGTGCAAGTGGTACATATGTATTGTACGTAAATCGAAAATGATACACGGTCAGGATGCCTTTATAGGTAAACCTACAACTGGAGAACATGTTGTTGCCAAACAGAATGTGTTTTTATGGCCTCCAGCCGATCTATTTTCACAAATGTATTTGATGCAAAATTTCATGGGACATTTGAGGGGAAGAAACATATGCGACCAGTAAGAGTAATAAAGTAGAAGATGCATTGCTGATTCAATGTGACCAAAAATTATTTGTAAGAGATGAGATCTTGTGTACCAATGCAAATCAGTGGGGGGGCTTGAGTGAGCAAACACATAATCCAATGAAAATCCAACCAAATCGGTGGAGGCAAAACGTCGAGCAGATCTCGAGCGGGAGAGCAGCAACCTGACAGATTGACAAATATGAGTGAGGGGAGGTACCGGAGTGGGGTATGGTGGCGCGAGGAGGCAGCCGCACTGAAAATCCATTGCAACGCAGGGAGGTTTTTATAGATGGAGGTGGCGACGAATCAGTTCAACCCAACAGTTTCTTCTGTAATTGTAGGGAAATCATGGCTGATGAATGCTGGGCATGATGAGGCCGTTTCATAAGAATTTGTAGCGAGAAGGGCATAGGTCGCAGTGGCCGCGATGTCCACGAAATCGTACGTCGCGGCGGCGGAGGTTACCATCAGGGAAGAAGAACAACCGGCAACAGAAGCGAGCGTGCATGGGCAAATAAAATGCGAGCCCAGCTTCTCATCCAGCCCATGTATGGCTTCTCTTCCAGCCCAATTAGAGACGCTCTGGGCATGTACGAAGAAGGGAGGAAGCGAGCCGGTCAAAAAGAAAAGGAGAAAATGCGAGCGACCGTGCCCGGTTGCGACTATAAAAAGGTTTCCCTTTTTAAAGGGAAAAAGGGAGCGTTGTTAGCACGCCACGTGTTATAATGTGTGAGGTTGACAAATTCAAATCGATCACGTCCTACCAGTAAAAAGCAATCTCCAACACGGCAGCGTCGCGTTGCTCCCGGCCGGCCTCACATACATCCGCTGCAGCCTCGCGTGCGCTGTGCGCTGACTTGCGCGCGTGTACGAGGCCCCTGTTTGCGTACCGACCGGGCGCGCGTACATCCACTGGCCGGCCGTAGAGCCAGGTCGCGACGCGAGCGGCCGCAAATGTCATCTGTACATCCGCACATCCGCGCGTACATCTCTGTACATCCGCGCGTACATCGGCGTACATCCGTATGAACACATACATTCACGCGAAAGTACACATAATATAAAGTACAAAACTTTACAGGATGTACACACACGTTGTTACTGGATGTACAAACCACGAGCTACCGAATGTACAGAAAACTGGAAATGTACAACCACGTGCTATCGAATTTATAGAAAACTGAAAATGTACAAATTTGAAGATGTACAAACTGGAGATGTACAAAATCTGAAAATGTACAACCACGTGCTACCGGATGTACAACCACGTGCTACCGAATATAAAAAAAAAAATTTGTCGAAATCTATCAACATGGGATCTAGTTTTGAAGATCTCGACGCGAGGAGCTCAAAAGTGAAAACGGTTCGTAATTTGGATCAACGGTTCTCAAGATATTTCATTTTAAAGTTTCGGTTTTGCAAAAAAAAAAAAGGAAAAACTGTTCGGGCGGGAGAGCGAGGAGCAACCGGAGCGCGACACATGTCAAGCACAGAGAGGAGGATGACGCGCGCGACGAACGAGAGGCCGACACGTGTCGGCACGACAGTGGCCGCGGGTTTCCCTTTGTGAAGGGTTCCCTTTTTTTAGTAAATTCCACCGTGGACGCGAGCCAAGCGCAGGAAATAAACGGTGACATGGACGCATGAGGAGGCTGGAAAATCAGGTAGTGGGGCTTTGCTATTTAGATATAGAAGATTACAACCTCGTTTACTCGCTTTTCATATTCACTTGCTCGCTGGTTGATACGTGTCAAACGTATCTATAATTTTTGATTGATCCATGCTAGTTTTGTGATATTGTCACATGTTTCTACTATCTTATTACATCAATTTTTATGCATTTTGTCAGACTAACCTATTGACAAGATGCCTAGTGCTAGTTTCCTGTTTTTGCTGTCTTTTCGTTTCAGAAACTTACCACAGGAAATATTCTCGGAATGCGCTGAAAATTTACGAGGATTTTTTATTCGCCAAGACGGAGTTTCAGTCCAGAGGGCAGCCCTGGGGGCCACCCACAGGGCAGGGACGACCCCTAGCCGCGGCCTGCCCTAGGGCGGTGGGTGGGACCCGCCCCTGCTCCTGGTGGGTCCCCTCGCCCCCCCTCAGACGCATATAAAATCAGATTAATCCCAAAAAGTCTTCCAGAGAAGTCACCCCGAGTCGCCGCTACCACCATAAACCCTAGTCCGGGGGTGATCTTGAAGCTGATCCCGGCACCCTGCCGGAGGGGAGATTGATCCCAGAGGGCTCTTTATCGCCATGCCTTTCTCCGGTATGATTTGTGAGTAGTCCCACCTTGAACTACGGGTCCATGGCAGTAGCTAGATGGTAGCTTCTCTCCCTTATGCTTCATGTATTATAATCTTGTGAGCTGCCTAACATGATCAAGATCGATTATTGTAATGCTATGTGATGTGTTTGCTGGGATCTGATGGATTATGAAGTTATGATCAGATTGTGCATTATTCTTATATGTTGATTTATGTTCTTGCATGCTCTCCGATGTGCGTAGTTACTTTGGCCAAGAGGGAGTTCTTGCATGCTCTACAAGAGGGAGTATTTATGCTAGATAGTGGGTTCATGCCCCCTTTTGTTCCTGGCATGAGTGACAGAAACGTCTAATGGCGAGGGTGTGATGTTACTACTAAGGGTAAAACAGCGGTGTTAACGTCTCTTTTGATATT
Organism: Puccinellia tenuiflora; assembly: GCA_012064385.1. Taxonomy (NCBI): domain Eukaryota; kingdom Viridiplantae; phylum Streptophyta; class Magnoliopsida; order Poales; family Poaceae; genus Puccinellia; species Puccinellia tenuiflora. The sequence continues at coordinate 316,122 of QRDG01001371.1, forward strand.
AGTATTGCTTACTTCATGCGCTTTAGTTAATGCAAATGTCTGTTGCTCGCAACTTAATACCGTTGGGTGACAGGCTGGATAGCGATCCCACGGTGGACTTTTTAGACAAAGATGCAGTTGGACTCAACGGCCTTTGTTTATTGTCGTGATGCGTACATAAATATTATCATGTTCTCTATGTCATAGCTAGATTAAGTTTGTGTTATAATCTTGTCAATTGCCTAGCTGTAATTTGTTTACCCGTCATATGAGTGTTTTATTTACTTGAGAGACTCCACTAGTGAACCCATGGCCCCCGGTCCATCTTTTTACATTGATTGCAACCTTTATTCATCAATTTTCATCATCATTACTTCTCTGGTCTACTTTCATATTTTCATCTATTTCACTATACAATTAACCGCTTTGTTTTCTGCGAGACCGGAAAGATTGACAACCTTTCCGCCATTGCGGGCAAAGTAATTGGTTGAGTGTGTGCAGATCCTCGTCTGTTGAAGATTAAGCACCGGAGATCTTCAACATTCACTTTGTTGTTGATTTCAAATTCCTACTGGTTCGATAAACCTCAGTTCGTTTACGAGTGAAAACTGCTACTTAGTACATCCACGCCTTCGCTTGGGGCACAACCCAACGCTACCATCACCCATCATCACTGGTCCGTTTTCATAAATTCATTCACTACATTATACGTTTAACCGCTTTGTTTTCAGCAGACCGGGAAGATTGACAACCTTCCTGCCGTTGGGGGCAAAGTAATTGTTTGAGTGTGTGCAGGTCCAAATTCATCAACGGTACGCGTGACAGCGTTGACGTGCACCTCGTTGTTGATTTCAATGTGCTACTGGTTCGATTAAAACTCGGTTCTTAATTGAGGGAAAATGGTACTTGCTACATCCACGCCTTCGCTTGGGGCACCACTCAACTCTACCAACACCATCACACATTAAGAGAAATAAATTAAATCATGCAAAACAATCATAACTTAAATATATAACCATTATTAGAAACTAAACTAAGTAAAAGAAGAAGTGAAAAAACGAAAAATGGAAAAGAGATAAAATAGAGGGAATTAAGTGGAAGAGGCACATGACCCGTGAGTTAGGATGTTATTGATGGAGGAGCCAATACTTGGATCGTTGACGTGGTAGGGACTAATGTTTGTTCATCAATGCAAATAAACATGACGCTGCTCGTGCAAGCTAGGAATCACCCGAGCGATCGGGAGGAAAATCGTGATGGGAGGGTGATGCATCTAAAATGCATACATGAACTTTGCACTATAATAGTTATATTCCATTCATATTTGCATCATATAAGGGGTATATTACTGTTATTTAATGATTTTTGGTAATTTATAATGATTTCCCCTTTATATGGAATTAATCCTGCGCAGGCAGAAAACCCCTATTTCTTTCTTTATTTGTTTCAGGACCTTAACGACGTAATAATGAGCTATAAATTTAGGGGAGTCATTATTTTGGAAGGAGAAGATTTAGGAGCGGAACAAGTCAACGAACGGAGGCCAGAGGACTAAAAGGGGGGGGGGTCCACGCGGCTACAGTACCAGGCCGCGTGGGCCCATCCAATTTGGCCCTCGTGGCCCCGTTTGCATCGATCCTTCACCCAAAAGCATCCTCGTGACCTAATAACACCTATATAAAAGGTCCCCCGACGTTTTCCAGAGGGAGGCGGCGGAGAAACACAAAACCAGAAATAGAGAGACAGAAGGCTGCCGCCGGAGAAGATCGGAGGGGGGAAACGCCGCCGGAACCACCTCCGGAGGTCTTCTCCATCCCCCCTTCGGAGTCTCCATCAACACCACCGCCAAGACCAGCACCATCTCCATCACCATATTCATCACCATCTTCGTGATCCACTTCATCCCCCTCATAGTTTGAGATTGGTTGATCCCTAGCTATTGTCTAAGTGCTATTTTACATGTTTATGAATTGCTACTTGTCATTGTTTTGTGGGGAGATCATAATTTCAGATTGTGTTGTATCACTTGTACCACTGAATAATATCATGTCTTGGTGTTGTGAGTAGTTCTCTCATGTCCAAAGAAGATTAAAACTTGACAAAATGTTTATCTTGTTGTTCTAGAAATATTTATGCCATGAAGTCTAGGTAGCCCTTGGGAACTCTCTCCACCTATAAGAAACACACACTTGAGCTTGTCCTCTTGCTGCATAGAGGATTGGGCTTTCTCTCTTTGAGAGCTTTCACTTGTCATATTGCATTCTCAGCATTTTACTTTCTTGCAAACTCTACACCAAAAACCCAAAAACACTTGCATCATTTAATCATTTTAGTTTGTCCAGTACATAGATAATAAGGGAGGTGGCACTCTTATTTGAGAGGATAAATACTTATACCTTCTACTACTCGTGGGATCGATACTATACTTACACATCGAAGACTTTAACGATCCCCTATACTTGTGGGTATCAGAGGGAAAATACCAATATGTGTAGGTGTACTGTGTCTGAAAAATATTTTCAAAATTCTTAAAAATTCTAAAAAAATGTTCTATATATATGTCCCATGTATATTATAAAAATATAGACTAAAATATGTTCTATATATATGTCCCATGTATATTACAAAAATATCTCTTTTTATAAAGGAAAATAAAAATTCATTTTTTCACGAAACTTTGTGCCACGCAGGCATGCACATGCTTTTATGCGTGGAATTTGATTTTTTAACATTTTTAAAAATCAATGTAAAATTCATTTTATAGAAATGGGTGCAAATATCCTCATGTTCTCGTTATTCACACTCGGAAGTGGAGTTTTAGTGGCGTTGTAGAGAAGGTCGGGTATTTGCCGCATTTCTGTGGCTCCATTATCCGGTACGATTTCCCTTTACTTTTCTTTTTTAGTTTGATTATACACTTTCTAATTTGTTCTATTTTAGTGATTTAATATTAGTATGTTTTTCATTTTATTTTAAACCATATTTTGAAAACTATTTTGCTTTATTTTTAAAAAATGCGAACATTTTTTAAAACATATGAACTTGTTTCAAACACATGAATATTTTTGAACCTGTTCGAATCAAGGAATGCATTTTTCAGAACCCGTTTACGTACTTTTTTAACCCGTGTATATTTTTTGAAAACCTCATGAACATTTTTTGAATCGTGAATTTTTTTGAATCTCATGAAAGTATTTTTTTTAACTCTATGGACATTTTTTTAACCATGTGACATTCTTTTTAAACAACGTGACTCTTTTTTAGCCACGTGAACATTTTTTTAAACACGTGAATAATTTTTCCCACAAATTTTAACCGCGAAAAAGGAAAAGTAAAGAAAGTACAAATAAAATGTATACCAAAAGTATATAGAAACCAGAAAAGAGAAAACATAAAAGAAAGAAGAAAAAAGAACAGGAAACCCGGTTAAATGGACAGGCGGTGCGAGCTGGCCGGATCACAGCGGGCGGCACGTAGGATCTGTGCTCAGGAGGCGGCTGATGCGTGGTGTAGTGCTGTCCTTGTCTCTTGAGCGTGGTGTAGGTTCTGTGCTCATAAGGCCTTGTGAAATGTTTAGCCTTCGAACCCCCGCAGATTGGAGCAGCATGTTATGCCTTGGCGGGCCGCCGGTACTCGCCTCCGCTGCATCTCCGTTCTCGTAAACGTTTGCTGGATCGATGGTCCAGACACGCGTACGTACATCAATCGATGTGCAATGGCAACTCAGATTCTCAGATCCCCCCTCATGCTTCCCCGGATGGATGGATGCCCACCCTACCATTACACTGGTCCTGGTCCATCGACCGGCAGTGAGCCCTCATAATTACGTCATGTATATATGTAACACGCGCTCTGCCTCACTTGAGATCTCTCTACTTTACTGGAGTAGCTACGGGACTTGCTGGGCTATGTCGGCATCCCTCGCCACCGGACAAAAGCTTGAGGACGGAGCCATGCCTGTCAGTTTACTATTCCTTTCTCCCTTCCCTTGGAATGGCTCGCCGATCAGAATTAATTCACCTTTGGAGCACTTTGCGACCTTTTTATAAACCACAATTCATCTTTCGTCCCCCCATTGGTCTAGTTTTTCGGTTTAAAAAACTATTATCTTTCGTCGAGGTGACGCATGCAGTACTTAAACAGAGCGATGATTGCCTGCCGCTTTTCTCCAGGCAGGGCAACGTGAACGCAACACGTTGCCAGGACTTTTTCCTTGTGCAGCACCGTATATAGCAGGGTATTTTCATTGTACGCAGAAGAATTGGATGGGGGAAAACTCTCCAATTATTTCCACGAATCCAGGGAGTGTACCTACCAATTCTTTCAACATCCATCCATGACGCAGGGCATCGTTCCTCTCTGCACTTGTTCGTCTTCTGGACCACCCACAGCAAGAATGATTACCATGCCTCGCGCGGAATAGCACCGCATCGCACTTCAGCAGCAGCGCAATGATTGAGGCCGCCGGCCGGGGCTCACTCACATACATATTCCTCCACTGCACTACGGCATTTTAACTTCAGGTTTCTCGCGTGGCAAACACCACCAAACATCGAGGGCTTGTTTGATTTGAAGGATTGGTTCCAATCCTTCAAAGAAATTTCAACATGAGCTCACATCCTCATGTTGAAATTCCTTTGAAGGATTGGAACCCATCCTTCAAATCAACAGCCCGAGTATCGCCTCTCCAAGTCACAGGTCTCGCCATCGACCATGCCGATTTTAAGACGCCTGCAGACTTGTGACGTCGGTCATCAATTCTAGCTCCGCACATGTCCATCTTCTGCGACACAGCCATACATAAATGGATGTTGGATCCATACGTTCCTACTTCCTAGGACGATTCATCTGCTTACAAGGGTAATAAACAAAACTCTAGGATAGGACAATGTGCAACACGCTTTTGAGTTTAACTAAACTCTAGGATAAAACGAAAACGTATGATAACACAAATATACGGAAATACGTAATAGCTCGTTGGACAACATGAATCGGCCCACAGGTACAACATGCATGTTGGCACGACCAAGGCGTTTAACCCATGCCTTGTCAGTTATCACGAAAGGAGCAATTAGTAGCCCTAACAAAACAAACGTGACTAGTCTGCAAAGGAGACAGATTCCTTGTGTGAGGCGTCCCTCGAGAAGTGGTGAGCAGGGACCCTTTTGCTTTACACCGTGTCAATGGGAGATGTGTCCACCAGCAATTCCTCATTCCTGTAACCAATTTTCAGATAAATTAGACCAGTTTGATGAAGAAACACGTGACAAATGAGACTGAAAAATAAGTTTAAACTATGTATGGGCACCCCGAGCCCAGCTCGATTTTGCCGGATCAGTCCAATTCGGGCTTTTGATCGGGTCCGGCTCAGGCTTATGAACTAAGTGAATGTCATGACTTTTTTCATGCTCCTGCTTTGCTCCAAAATACTGAGATCTTGTAGGCCCGACCCGACATATTCGAGGCGTAGTTTGAACCTTCATAGCAACTTCAATGGGGCGGTGTATTTTGTTCCACCGCGTCTATTAGGGTCAACGCGGGGAGAAATCAAGGCCAACACACAAATGCCAAAGAAATGATGTTCGTTTGGATCCATTCCTGACCCAAATTTGGGTCGGATTTGCGTCAACAACCCATCCCGATCGTTTTTTAATGTCTATGCGTCAACAATCCATCTCGATCCTTTCTAATGCCACAACTGAATGAGACGGAGAGATCACGTCTATATCTACGGTAGGCATGATGTTTCACGGGGCTCCGTTCATATCCACTTCACTCTGCTCACTCCCCCCCTTCCCCCGCGCCGCCGACAGAAGCCCTACCCCACTCCACTCCCACTTGCATGCTCCGGCATATCCAGCCAGCACGAGCAGAGCGCGGATCGGGATGATTGGCGTCGCCGCCGTGTGCCGCGTCCTTGCAAGGGTCGCCGACGCTTCTACCACCACCACCACCACAACCACCATCGTCTACGTCGGTCATCGACATCAAGTCCGACTAGGCTGAGAGCTTTCAAGATTCTTCCACTCCATTAGGGCTTTCTCTAGCCTATGTCAGACATGGGCTGGCCGCATCCTAGTTTCGTCTGGAGTTTGCCGCGTCGGTCATCGACATCGGCGTGGCTAGCAGCATCGAAGTTTCTCACGTTCACGAGCATTGAAATTCCTCACGNGAGCAAAAGCACGTAAGCAAATGTTGCTTTTCACAATTGTTGGTAGCACGAATCCAGCACTTGGTTGCTGGGCACAAATCCCTGAGGGGAAGAGCACCGCAATCAACCAGAGGCAGCGATAAAATGAAAGAACAGACCTCACATCCTACCCATTAAGCAATCTGTTTCTAAACCAATATTTGTGATGATAACTTTGTGATAATATGTAAAGCTAAAATGATTTACACCGGAGAATAAGCAAAGATCTAAACTGCGTCATGCTTGAGGTAATAAGTTCTTACCTAGCTAATTCAAATTGGTAATCAAGCAACTCTCTTTGTCAGCAGATAAAGAGGGACAACAGTGTGATATTTACTGTCTGAGTAGTCGAAGACAATGTTTAACAGAAAATGGTCAACATCAGTACTGAAATAACTGGTCTAAACAGAAGGCATCACTATTCGCAAGTGTGAAGAAATCCTAGAATTAATATGGAAATTTGTGTTGGGGCTCGAATTTGAAGCATATGAAGAAGGAAGGACGTACCGGCTAACTTGTCTCAACTGGATCAGTAACAACTACACGGAGCAAACCTGTAAAATAATTCCTTCTGCTAAAGCATAGCAGAGTACTATGCATGGCATTTAGCAAAATAAAATGTGAAATGTAGAGTAGAGGACTGACCTACAGTTCAGCTGCCTTGTGCATAAGCCTGATATTGGATTCTTATCGTATACCATAAAAAAATATACTCTTGCTTGCACCAAAAGTTCCACGTTACATGGATAGATCTTACCTAAAATTAACGTAGACATATATTAACCACATCACTTATATCTATTTTTTTAACAATGAATATCTTTAGATAACTGAATAGGCAAAACGTATGCAACTAAAAAAAATCACCGATGTGAACCCTTTTTATAAAACACCAATATTGGTTTACTTGTTCCATTTTGTAGTAGATGCCGATTGCTGCTACAGTTTTATCAATATTAAGGGAAATATTCCGTTGACCTTGAGGATGATCTGCCGTGAGGTACAACCTGCAGTACATTCAGATGGGGGCTGGCAGACGGTAAATCGGCGGCGGCGTACCTCGGCATGTCGTCCTCGTTTCCATCTCTGTAGCAATCAAAACATGAGCAAGAAGTAAGCAGCAAGCAGAGCAAGCAGCAGCGGCAGAGCAAGCAAGCAGCGGAGCAAGCAGCAAGCAGAGCAAGCACAGCAGCGGAGCCGAAGCAAGCAGCAAGCAGAGCAAGCAAGCAGCGGCAGCCGGCAGCAGAGCAAGCAAGCAGCGGCAGCAGAGCAAGTAGCACATACCTCACTGGCGACGGGCGGCGGCAGCAGAGAGGGTCGATTCCGGGCGGCGGCGCCTCGAATCCGGGCGGCGGCGGAGGCTCGACGCGAAGTTGTCGCTGTCGCCAGGAGGTTGTCGTCGCCGCGGAGGTCCAGGAGGTCGGCAAGCTCAGCAAGAGCACAAGGAGCTGGTCGGGAAGTGCTGGGGCGGCCGGACGGCGGCGAATCGGGCGGCAGCGGCCGGGCTCGGCCTGCTCCGCCCTACCCACGCCATGGTCCACGCACGGCGGTCGTGGGTTGCGGGCGGGAGGGTGGGGGTGGAGGCCGGGAGGAGGAGGCGGCGGGCGCGTCGCGCGGCGGCCGCGGTAGGTGGGCAGGACTCGTCTTCGTGGCCGTCGTGGAGAGCCGCTGCAGCTCCTCCCTCAGACGCCATCTCCAGCACGGCTCCACCGCAGAGGATGAAGAAGGCGAGGAAGATGAGAAGGAGGCTGGAAGGCGAGGGAGCACGGCGGAGCGACGCCGTCACCGAACCATAACCCTCGGGTTTGGGTTGCACACAGCCGCATCAGGCGAGGAGGAATGAATCGCCGGGGTAGGAATGGAGAGGACTGCGAGGCGCGTCGTTCGCGCCACAGCACAGTGGCGGAGGTGGCCGGACCTCGCCGGATTTAAGGGGCGACGGCGGCGGCGACCAGAGGCGCGGGAGTGAGAGGAGGAGAGCACAGGGAGGAGTTGTGTGGTAGTTTTTGCAAGCAAGGTCCGTGGGTTGTCAGAGAATCACAAATAAGTCCCTCGCTGCGTTAAATTATGGACTGCGGGTTTGATTTGTCGTTTAGGGGAGGGCTTTTTTGCAAAACCGTCATGGACGCGTCCTCCAGGCCGTTGGATCGCTGGCGGACGGCCAGGAACAGTAACTACTGTACCTAGCTACAGTCGCCGAGCGCTCTCAGGGGGCTCAAAAGGTTCCGTCTTTAAATATAGTATAGATATTGCATCGACAAAAATCTTCATATCATCATTTGGTAAATTTCTTACCTAATTATCTCTGTAGATTGATGAAATTGAAACGAGCAGTGACAATAATCGTCATGGATGAGCAGTTGCATCCTGATCTCTAGTTTCCTACGCCTTACATCGTGTCAGCAGTGCGCTTGCTTCTGATCACCACCTTCCCAGTCACATCCCGTCAGTTGTGTCAAGACATGAATGGTGGTTAAATAAATTTGAAAAAAATCACTTAAGATCAGTCGGAGGTGGTAATATTTTAGACTTGCAAAATATTTGGGATTTACTGGTAACACGGCTCGAGAGACTTGATGCTCTGAAAAATGTGGTGACACTTCTCTCAGCTCTGCTGCAATAGATTTCGGTCAGACGCCGCGTTGTGTTGGTCCTTCTCACTATTTTTTCCCTGGTGCCGACAAAAATCCATGGTGAGAGTCATTGTTCCTAGGGAGTACTCTATGTACTCTAGTGATTCTTTGCGTCCATTGGGTTGCTTCAAAGGCGCTAGAGAACGTCATCGGCTCACATCTGATTTCTAATTGTGTCCTGATGCTTCCAAGTCCTAGCTATGATGTCCATGCGTTTCAATAGAATTGAGAAACAATTTCAACTTAGTGCAAGCTTGTGTACATTGCGTGTGTGGTACGCTCATATGAACCTAGCAACGGGCCAACGACTGCCTTCCATTCCTTGATCGGCTCATCTATGCTATCTTCTCAAGCTTTGCCAACTATGATCTCATACCACCTATCTTCTCAAGCTTAAATAGAATTATTATTTCATTTACTTTTGATACCATATGATGCAACAACCATCTGACATATGCTTTCATGCAGTTCGATTCTGCCATAAGAAGCACGTGGGCGTTCATGTAATGCTCTGAGCATCCCCTGATCGATGAAGTAGGTCTTTAATAGTTGCTTTGATCGTATCAATTCAACTTCACAATGTAGTTTCTTTGGACGGATACATTTGGGGAATGGCTTTACGTTCTTTCATCTCAAGTTGCATGGTCACTAATGAGCGGAACGGGTCTAAGCAGCCAGATTTTTGTAATATGAAATATTGCATCGACAAAAATCATCAGATCACCATTTTTGTAAATTTCCTACCTATCTTTGTAGATTGGTGAAATCAAACAAGCAATGACTATAATCGTCATGGATGAGCAGTTTCATCACCGGTCTCTAGTTGCCTACACCTTAGAGCAACTCCAGCCCCCCCCCCCCCCGACCTCCCCCCAGGACGCCTTTAGTTGTTAGGCTCGGTGATGCTTTTCGCCAAAAATTCTCCCAGCCACGTCCCCAGCGCCACCCCAGGACATAAAAATAGCACCGGCAAACCCAGGCGAAACCCAGCGCGTCGGGGGGCTCTTGGGGGCGCCGGCGGAAGTTTTGGCGAATCGTGTCTCTCCATGTGTCATTTTTCTTGGCCCACACAATCATTTCTCTCACAAACTTTTGGTTGGGGTGGGGTGTGGCTGGGAACCTGCCCTCCCCATGCCCTCCTATTTTCGCCGGATACGCATTTGCTCCCCCAAGACACCAACTTTTTTGCTTCGGTGGTGCTCCTGGGGGGCCAACGGCTGGGGTTGCTCTTACATGGTGTTAGTGGTGCGCTTGCTTCTTATCACCACCTTCCCACTCACAGTCTATCCGTTGTGTCAAGAGTCCGCATGCCAGAGAGGACACGGCAAACGTCTACGGCGTGTCCGGTGGACGCAAATCTAACCGAAATTTGGGCTAGAAATTTGTCCGAAAGGACACCAATCTATCTACGTCCCCGCGTTGGACCGTGGTTTATGGACGCGGACGGGCAAAATGGGGTGCCCCGTTGGAGTCACAATATGTTGGTATTTTGGTTATGTCGAAATAATCTAGTTTTATATAAGAAAGCTATTTCTTTTCTTTAGGTGTTGTTCTCATGTATCATGTAGCAGTGACTGCAATAGTGGACTGTCTTACAACGAAATTTATGTCCCGGTTTGAATCGTATGCGTTGTATAAGCTTCTTAATGCTTACGCTCGAGTCAGTTAGGCTATGTTTTTTAGTTAACTACAAACTTTGCACTAAGATTCAGGCTGTATTTGGCCCGATAATAATAATGATCTATTTTGTATTAAAAAAACTCTGAGAGACTCGGAAGCAAGCCTCCGAATGGGATTCGACCCTCGCTTACAGCCCACAAAATAAAGAATACTAGGTTAACGCCTCCTTTTATTTATAGGGTGGGAAAAGGTAAAGGAATAGGAAATGTATAGGATTAGGATGTCCCGCCAAGTCGAATCCTATGGGCAAAGGAAGGCCTCGCTTGATTCACAGGATTTTTGTAGAAAAAATGTAGGATTCTTGTTCCTATAGAAATTTGCACTGGTTCGATTCATAGGAGAGGCCCACGTTTTCTTCCTTCCAGGATTTTTCTATGAGGTCCAACTTGACGGTTTGGTTTGATTCATAGGAGAGGCCCACGTTTTCTTCCTTCCAGGATTTTTCTATGAGGTCCAACTTCATGCTTTTTTCCCGTGGAGTTCCTACAGGTTCCAATCCCGTGAATCTAACGGCTTCTCTCCAGGGAGAATTCCACAGGGTCACAATCCTGTAGAAATCCTGAGAATATCCTACAAATCAAAGGAAGTCTAAGTGTGGCACCTTTTACCCTGTGTTTGTAGTTTTCTAAACGTACAAGCAGGTTAGAAAATTACAGTCCTGGTTGGAACGCAAGAACTTAAAACATAGGAATAATAAGAATAACGCAGGAATTGCGACGTCATGTATCACAGATTTTTACAAGAACCAAAATCACAGGAAAACTTCAACCTTATCCTATGGATGTCACACTTGAAACTGTAGACACATAGAAATGAAAACATAAGGTCCTCATGTTTGTTTCCTCCAAAATTTCTATAGAATAGCCTGTTTCATAAGAATTTCAAAGGAAGCTAAAGATTAGCATTCCGTTACCCAAAACGGTACCTTAGGAAAAAATTCTGTAGGGATTTTTTCCTCCAAAATTCAGACATTCCGGCGTTGAGCTTTCGCACCATCATCACAGGTTCGGACTCATATAATTTTGACCTATCAAAGTTGATGCATTCCAATTTCTTTATTTATTTGGAAAGGGAACTTTTGCTGCTCACAAAGCAACAGTACATTTGTAGATAGGAGTTCTACTTAGAGAGCGCCATGAACAACGGATCAATGTTCCCAAAAGGCAATTACACCACCATGAATTGGGTCAATGTTACTCACAACGGATCAATATGCTTTCACGGCATCTAGGATGGAACAAAAACTAGCGTGCGTACATATAGCTTAGATGCCATCAAATCAAGCATTTCATTAGCTTTTACCCACATCTCGGTCTCGGGTACGAGAACACCAAATGAGCGCCATGGACAAGATCATGATCATCAACACCATTGCTCCAGAGCAGGCAGCAGTTCCATTCCATCCTATCTAACCTACCTCTAGACTCTCAGCCATTAAGACGAGATAGTGACACAACCGGTGATCTGAGTACCTCACACTGCTAGCATGAGGACAGCAACACCTCCAGCCACAGCAGCTTGCGTCCATGTCCACCGACCCTTTTCAGCCATAGCCAAACGATGAAAGTCAGATAAGAAATGCAACACGGAACATAATATCACCGAGAAAATAACAAATAGATCAGCCCCGGACCGGGAAAGGACACCAATAACAAACTGCTTTTCTGGTGGCGCATTTTGCAAGAGCACTAGTATTTTCATTAGCAAGTGTGTAGTAAGAACTGCAGTGCAATCTCCAGATCTACTGTCTCTTGCTACATCCCAGGAGAGCTAGATGGTTAAGCTCCCAGGAGCATCGGTTGAATTGCAATTGCTAATTCTACAAAGAACTAAACAGTTTTATGTAACCTGAGAAATCCTGTCGAACTCCCACCCAAAAGTGCGGTACTAGGGAGAACATGAGAATCTTGTTGATGGTGACGGAGGGGTCACCTAATTTTCAATTTCAAAATAAGCATGATCCACTTTGCCACTTCGCAGAATCAGCATCAGTGTGCAATAAACAATGGGATGGTGTTGATGTCGAGTATGAAGCAAAAAAAAAAATATATTGTCTAATTGCACAATCTGAATCTCGAGCAGACCGTGGTCAACCTACAGCATGTGCACTCTCGAGTCTCGAGTAGTAAAGTAACGAGAAATGATGCAATCACCCAAAGTGTCATCTCCTTTCCACACGACCAAAAGCTCAACAATGTACTGACCATACGAGCATGAACCCACAATCGGTAGAGAAGAAGAGCAGATGAGCTCACCAGAGGCCCCCGCGACGCAGCCGAGATGTCGTAGTAGCCGCTGTCTCCGCCGGTGCTGTGGTTGTACCCGCCGCCGCCGCCGCCACCGTCGTGCGGAGGGTTGTACGAGAGCGGGTACACGGGCGTGCTGTCGGGGTTGAACAGGCCGTAGTGGCGCTCGGACGCCGGCCCGGGCTTGGTGTTCTCGTTGAAGAGCGCGAACACGTACACGCGCAGCGGCACGTTGGGCTTGAGCGGCGTGCCCTTCCACTCGGACACCAGCCGCATGAGGTTGCTGTTGTACCGCGCCGCGTTCTGCGGCGTCGCTTCCTTCTCGTTGGCGTCCCCGGCGGAGGGCCACCCCGTCTCGGAGACCCGTATCTCGACCACCCGCGACGCGGCGCTGCTCGCCGCCGCGATGGCGTGGTACGCGGCGTCGATCTGCGCCACGAGGAGGTTGGGGTAGTGGAGGCCGGTGCTGGAATCCGGGACGCCGGCGTAGCTCGGCTCGAGGAGCGCGTACTCCAGGTGGATGCCCTTGGGGTCGTCGGAGTAGGCGAAGTAGGGGTAGGCGTTCACGAGGAAGGGCGAGCCGGTCTTGGCGTGGAAGTCGAGGATGGGGCAGAGGTACGGGAGGAGGTCCTTGCGGAAGGCCCCTGCGGAGGGCGGGTAGGAGGTGCCGAGGATGCCGAGGTTGTGCGCGGTCGTGACGCCGATCTGCTTGTCGAGGTTGGCCGCGGCGAGCGCGTCGTGGAGGGATTGCATCGCCGGGAGCAGGTTGCGGGTGAGCGCGGTGTTGTTACCCGTGAGCACCTCGTTGCCGACGGTGAGCGCGACGATCTTGGTGTCCGGGAGGAAGGGCAGGATGTTGGTCTTGAGCCAGGAGGTGGCGCCGCCGGGGTCGGCCACCGTGGCGAGGACCTGGTCGGGGACGCCGACGTAGAGCTCGATGCCGGTCTTGGCGAAGGCGCGCAGCGTGGGAGGGTCGGGGTCGTAGAGGCGCACGCGGGCAATGCCGAGGTTGTGGAGGAGGGGCAGCGCGGCCTGCGGCGGCGGGAGGTTGTTCCCCACGCGGCCGTAGTTGATCCCCATCAGCGGCACGAAAGCGTCCGAGGCGGGCGCCAGCGCGAGCGCGAGCACGCACAGCGTCACGGCGAGGTGGATGCCGCGGGTGCGCTGGAGCAGGCGGCAGCCGAGGCGGAGCGCCATTGGAGGAGTGGAGTGGAGTGGGAGGGAGGAGAGCGATGTGAGATTTGCACGGGCTCGGGTTTTTGGCCTGGGGAGTGATTGGAGTGGAGGAGGGAGTAAAAAGATCTGGGGGAAGCAGAGCGGGGGTGATCTGGTAAAGTTACCTCCTGGGATGGACAGAGGGACGATGTCACCAAGGCCTCGAGGTGGTGATTTCTTTCCCTTTTACCCATACGACGCGTAGGTTATTCTGGAAGTGGGACCCGAAGACAGCGAGACGATACGGGTGTTTATTTGGTTCCCAGCAATGCATCCGTTACTGGTTGGGACGCGTGCACTGGAGGAATCCAATGGACGGTGGTGGAGAGACTACCCGTAGACCGTGCCGCCGCAACGGCTGTATTTTCCGTGGCACCAGCACATGGGAAACGTTGGTGGGACTGCGTAGTACACGTGAGACAAGGAGGGATGGGGTAGCCGGGCCACGCTAGTAGACATGGGCCGTGGTTGGTTGTTCGCAGCCGCTAGAAACATGGGATTTTTTTACTCGCAAAAAAAAAGGGATTTTTTTCTTCTTGCCCCGCTAATTTTTGCCATTTTACATTTGCCAATCTAAAAATAAAATAAAAACAATAACAATAGAGGCAAAAGCAAAACAAAATTTCACCATTGTCATGTTTTTACCCTACTGAGGACTAAATTGATGTATTACCAAGAACTGGCAGGGCAAAAGCAAAATATCAAAATTTAGAGTGGCAAAAATAAAATGGCCAAAAACTAACGTGACAAAAAAAAACCCATAGAAACCGGCCGAGTCCATGAAAAAAGAATCGTTTGTTTGCCGAGTCCATGATATGTTAGCCACTGTTCGCAGCACGTACGCACCGTCCTAAAATTTGGCTTGAATAGAAAGTACGATTCGGTTGTTTTTCTAGAGCCATGTTAAGACCATTGTAGACTGGAGAGCAAGCATGGAGATGGTAGTAGATGAAAAAATTGATTGCGCGGTATGGTGTGAAATTTAGTCTCAATCCTTTTCGTCGGTCACCTCCAGCGAGAGGACAAATCTAATCTCAATTTTCAGCACCGACGACGGCAGCGACTTAGATCTGCGGCACCGGGCGGCGCATACCAAGATCGTCGGCAGTAGCACGGTCCGAGATCTCTGGTACCGCGGGCAACTCCTCCCCTTTGTCAACTGCTCGCCCCCCTTCGTCATCATATCGCCCGCCTCATCTCCAGGATCGGCAGGACGTCCCCCTCGTCTCCCAGGGCGGTAATCACCATGCAGCCACCCTCATATCGCTCCATTGTTAGGTCGTTAAGTAAGGTTTATGATTGATTTCGCCGTTACTCATGCAATCTCGATTTCGCTAAGATGGCACGGATGCAACTTATCATTAGACCACAACACTCATACTTGTGATTTCGGTCTAATTCATGTTGGTCCATACGAGAGTTGTTTGTCTCAATTACAGGGGTGTAATCAGGTATGCTGCAACGTTTTCCCGAGAAAGGAAAAGGATGGCGAATCTGAACTACATCTACAACTGTATTGATGTAGAGGGTGTGACATGTTTCAAATAAGGAAACCCCTTTTTTCCAAGCATATGAAGATACTTACAGAGAGGCAGTAACTACAATAGAGCATCAACGTATACAAGTAGCAACGTTTCTAAATGTTGTAGGTCCTAACCACGGGATTGGAGTCATTCACAACACATTCAAAAGATCTAGTGAGAAAATATACTAGTATTTTAAGTTGAGTCATGTATGTGATTCGAGAGCTTAGAGGAGATATGATAAGGGTACCAACTGACCAAACTACAACGAAGATCTGAAACAGATATAGACGATATCCGTATATAGGTAGGCCTTATGACAACGATCGAATGGGCTAACAGTCTTAGTCACGCAAGGATGTATACACGTTCGGGTGACAATACTCAAGGGTGTGGTGATGTATTCAAGCGTGTAAGGCACCGAAAGTAGAAGAGTGTGCCGGCTGGTGGTGCAGCTGACTTGTATGTTCTCCTCGGTATAGGATAAGAACAGTGTATATGATGTGTGTGTGTGTGTGTCTGTGAATGATCAACCCTCTCATGTAGGAGAGGCATACCCCTTACATAGGTGCATGCCACTAATACGTGTCAAACATATATATAATTTTTGATTGTTTCGTATCATTATGATATGTTTCAACAATATTTATTTATCATTTTGAGGCATTTTATTGTACTAACCTATTAACAAGATACCCAGTGTCGGTTCCTGTTTTTTGCTTTTTTGTATTTTACAAAATCTTCTTCAGAAAAAGTCCTCGGAATTGGCTGAAAATTTATGAGGATTATTTTTACATCGAAATGAAGACGGAGTCCGAAGGGCGACCGAAGGGTCCACCCATAGGCCCCTGCCCCCCAACCGCGGGCTAAGGGGGCGTGGGCTAGAGCCGCCCCTGCTCCTGGGACACCACCTCGGGCTCCCTCGATGCCTCCAAAATCCCTTTTGACCTAAAACCAAAAGGGCGACGATTATTTTCCACAGAAACATTCCCGAAGCCACTACCATGTTCAACCCTAATTCGGGAGGGTTCTAAAGCTCGTCTCGGCACCCCGCCGGAGGGTAGATTGATCCGGGAGGCTTCTTCATCGCTATGGCCATAGCCTCCGGGATGATGCGTGAGTAGTCCCCTTAGACAATGGATCCATAGCAGTAGCTAGTATGGTGTCTCCTTTGTGCTTTCATGCCTATGATCTCGTGAGCTGACCTACATGATCGAGATCGATATTATGTAATGCTATATGTTGTGTTTGTTGCGATCCGATGAATTGTGAAGTTATGATCATATTATTCATGTCTCGTATGTGTTCTATTTATGATCTTGCATGCTCTCCGATGTGTGTGGTCACTTTGGCCAAGTGATTACTTGTATCTCCAAGAGGGAGTATTTATGCTAGACAGTAGATTAATGCCCCTCCGTTCCCGTGCACGAGTGACAGAAATGTCTAAGGACGAGGGTGTGTTGTTTCTACTAAGGGTAAAACAGAAGTGTTTATGTCTTCGTGATCACGATTATTGCTTCCATCATATACTGTAATTAATGCAATTATCTGTTGATTGCAACTTAATACCGATGGGTGACATGCTGGATAACAATCCCTAGGTAGATTTTTAGTCATGGATGCAGTTAGATTACGGTCTATGTATGTTTCACGTGATGCCTACATGAATATTACCATGAACTCTCCTTGTCATATCTAGATTAAGTTTGTGTCACAATTTTGTCAATGGCCTAGCTGTAATTTGTTTACCCATCATGTTTACATTTTATCTTCAAGAGAGACACCACTAGTGAACCTATAGCCCCCGATCCATCTTTTTACATTGATTACAACATTGTTTACTTGTTTTCTACCATCGCTTGCTCGCTAGTCCGTTTCCATAAATTGTTCTTTTCCATGATAATATTTAATCCCTTTGTTTTCAATAGACTAGGAAGCTTGACAACCTTCCTACCGTTGGGGCAAAGTGAATTGTTTGGTTGTGTGCAAGTCGGCGCCTCTAAGCACCTTGTTGGAGACCTCTGAGTCCTACTGGTTCGATAACCTTGGTTCATAACTGAGGGAAAGACTTGATGCTCGCTACATCTTACACCTTCCTCTTGGGGTGAGCACTGACGATTAATCACTACACCATTGTAGCCACTAGCCACCACCTCATAGACACGGTGGAGTGGCGCTACAAACCGGGTATGGTCGATGACAAGACAAAAGCTACAATAAGGCATTGTAGATGGCATCCAGTTGAACGGTCGTACAAAGTATGGCGTTGGGCCACTGCGCGGGTTGTCAAGTGACTTCGGGGCGCCTTGGTACTGTGGCGAGGGTCAGTCCTTATTTCACGTTGGAACATGACCCAAAGGGAATAGCCCTCGATGTACCCTACCAGAAAATGGCCGTTGTGTCGGCCATACCGATATGTCTTGGCCAACTTCTCCTATCGAGGTCAGTACGAGGAGTGCCATTTCGATGTCCTAGCCTGGCTTTTGATGAACGGCTAGCAAGGAGGATCGGTTGGCTGGCTCACCACCTAGAGGTGCGAGGACCTTGGTTGTTTCGAACTCGACAGAATGGGCCCGTTGGTCGAGCCGACGGGTGTTGTACTTTTTCCTTTGAAGGGTTTTGGGTATCCATAATCCTGTCAGTAGCCCCCAAGCCTCGAGTGGATCAAAGAGGCGCATGGAGGGTGTTGCGATTCCTTTGTCGTGGAAGCCGACTCATGGGGAGGTGTCCTTGTGGCCTGACTCCAACCGAAGGAGCCAGGTTGGTCTTTGGTTTTGTCGAGGTATAGGCCAGTTGGTAGCTGGTCAATGTAGATGTCTCTACCGTGTCACAAAGGGTCACGATGGCGATAGGTGGTTAGGAATCTTCCTGACTATCCGGTCTTTTCACGTAGAGGACTTGATAAGGCACGCCACCGCCTGGCCGGGTGGCAGATGGGACCTAACACCTTGGTCCGTGTGTGGGCTCCTCGGGATAGACCGGTTGCTAGGGGTGTTGATGATGGTGCCTCGACCACACACACAAAAAATGTCGCGGTGTTGGGGCGGTTTAATATGATGGTGGAGTTGTAGCAGCTAGGTGCGACAGTTCGTGCAATGTGGTGGGCTAGTGCCCAGGGCTTAAGGTGAGGGGAGGCGTTCTAGGAACAGATTCCCCCCATTTGCCTTTTTTTCCTTGTATTTCTTCATTCTTCTTCCTTAAACATGATTGTAGTTTAATTTCTTGTCCCACCCCGCCCCATTGGTTCTCGACACTCTCGGGGTCTGAGTGAGTCAGAGTTGACGAAAAACGAGTGGTGCGGGTTGTCGCCGACGCTAGCGGAGCTGGGTCATTGGACGCCATCAAATTTCTTTCTCCTTACAACCGATGTTCATGGCGAGTACCTGAGATGGAGAGGTTGCCACTGATACGTCGAAAACGTATCGATGGAATTTATAGCTTATAATGATATTATCCATGATTTTGGGCATCTTTCTTCATATTTATTTGGACTAACCTATTAATACTTGCAAGAGTGCATAATTTCTTATTTCCACTTTAATGTGTAACAATTACTCCCTCCGTTCCATAATATAAGATGTTTTAGACCTTTTCCACATTCGTATTTGTACCACATGTATCTAGACATGTTTTAGTGTATGTGTTCACCCACTTTCCATTCTTTTAGTCCGAATCTAGACAACATGTGAAACATCTAAAACATCTTATATTGTGAAACGGAGGGAGTACTTGGGTATTAAAAATTGGAAAGAAACCTTTTAATTTTGGTAGAATCTGAACTTTTCTGAAATTTGTCCTCCGACAGTTTTAGAGATTGACACTGAAAGGACACGGATGCCGCCTAGAGGGGGGGTGAATAGGCGATTTAAAATTATTACGGTTAAGGCTTGAATAAATGCGGAATAAAACTAACGTTTAATTTATCAAGCCAAAACCTAAACTAGCTAGGTTCACCTATGTGCACCAACACTTATGCTAAGCAATATAATCAACTAGGTGATAGCAAGATATATGACTTTAAGCTCGATGTCTATCACAAAGTAAATAGCATAAGTAAGAAGCTCGGGTATAGAAATACCGAGGCACTTGGAGACGATGATTTATCCCGAAGTTCACTTCCCAATGGAAGCTAGTCTCCGTTGGAGCGGCGCGGTGTTCACCAATGTGAAACACCGAGTAGCCTTGATATGGCACACCGTATCTCCGTTGTGTCTTACCACCAATGTGGTGAGGCACTTGTCACTATGTTGCCGCTGAGGTTGACAACTAGAACCTTTACAAGGGTGAAGCTCACTTCACAAGTTGGAGGGTCTTCACCAAATGCACCTAGCCACCAAGACTCGATGCCCAAGGCCGAGGCACACACCACAACTCAATTGGTGGATCCCGGCAATGTCTTCGTAGCTACCAAAGCTCCGAAGCGAACAAGGTTGGGCCTCCCTCCACAACCTAATTGGAGGCTCCCAACAAATCCCGTGAGCCACCAAGACTCCGAGAAAACAACAACCGTCTAGGGTACCAACGTGCCCTAGAGGAACAAGCTCTAGGGCACCAAAGCACCCAAGAGGAACAAGCTTCTCAACTTCACTTCCACGAATCACCGTGGAGAACTCAAACCGATGCAACTAATGCAATGGCAAGAACACACTAAGTGCTCAAGTCCTTCTCTCCGAAATCCAACCAAAGCAACTAATGCTATGGAGGGATTTAAGAGGAAGAACAAGGAGAAAACACAAAGCAACTCCAAGACCTAAATCAAAGATGTTCCCCTCACTTAGAGGAGATATGGTTTGGTGGAATAATAGATCTAGGCCTTCTCCTTCAATCCTCCAAAGATCAACGAGTTTGAGTGGAGGGATTGGGAGATCTATAGGATTTGAGCTCTTGCAACAATGGAGAGAGAGAGGGGAAAATGTGCTCAAGAGATCAACAAAAGTTGGGGTTCACTTGGGGAAGAAAACTGATGGGGTCGCAGTATGGAAAACAAAAAAAAATTCTACGCGGCAAGCGGAATAAACCCCAAGGATCTAGATCTACGAGATGAAGATAGCGAAGGTGAGATCCAATCTCTTACCCTTGAAGATCAACAAACGCCTTTTGTCGGTGCAGGGGTTGGCTAGTCGATCCCCGCAACTAGACTCGTCTAGTCGCGAGGAGATGTATTATCCTCGAGATCCAATCCGGTGAAGTGCTGTCGTGGTGGTGCACGGACAGATGCCATATAGGCTTAAGGTGGGGCCGATTGGACGCTGGAGGTACCAGGGAAGCTGGCGCGGTCCTGCAGCCTCGGATGGAGGGCCACGGCAGGTTTACCCGAAACACCAGCATTCTTAGTTGATCTCCGACATAACATATGCCGGCGAAATTCATATGTCGGAAAGCACTTTGTATCCCAACTTGATATCTCATCTTGCGTCGGATCGTTCCGACTTACGGGAAAAACCCCCATGGCTCCTCCGAGTCATCGGTTCACTACGTGGCAGAGCATCTCTGCTTGACGCCTCGGTTCTTGCGCCCGGATGGACGTGCCACTGGCACGCACGCCACTTGCATCACGCCGGTCACCTCGGAGGCTGTGCGCACGCAAGCAATCAAGTGCAGTCTTGACCGCACCGCTCGCGTCTCCTCGGGTCCTGCCCGATCAGGTGTACGGCGTCAGAGCCGTTGGCTCTCTGTGGCCCACCGTGTGGCCGATCGTGCGGCAGTTAAGCCACAGAGGCGATCGTGGCGGAGATCGTGGGGCTGTAACTCCCCGTCGGTTACAAGATCGTGCGCAGCAAATCCCGCACCCACGATCTCCTCCGGCCGCCCATAAATAGTAGGGAGAGGGCATCGGTCTTCCCCTCCGCATTCATTCTCCTCTTGCCCTCGTTTCCTTCTCCAGCGCACAGAGCACAAGCATCGCCGCACGCCTCCGCGCACAGCACCGCCGCCGCTTGCACGCACGGACTACGCGCGCCGACGAGCCACCGGACGCCAACGCCGACGAGCCACCGGACGCCAACGCCGACGACGCACAGCACCGCCGCCATACACCGCGATACCGCGGTAAGATTTCCTTCTCTTCTTCTCTTTTGCGCATTAGCGCTTTGAATCTATGAGAGCTCTTGCTCTTGCTCTTCCTCGTTTCTTCGCCGCGGCGACGTATCCGGCGCCGCCGGTGAACTTGCGGTTCCAGATGCAGTTGTACCGCCGGTGGGTTAGCCACCGTAGTACTTTTCCCTCTTCCTTCTTCTCGTGCATTAGCTCTTCTGCATCTAGATTAGATGCATGCATGCATAATCTTGCCCCTTTGTATCTTGTTTTGCTTTTTCTTTCTTTTTCACTGCAATGACTCTGATCTCTCGACCGGTACCCCTTTTTTAGATCTCCAGAACTCTTCTCCGACATGTCGAACAACCCCAGCCTCGAGGTGGTAGAGGTAGAAGAGGGAGTGGCTGAGGAAATCACCCGGGCCAGCTGGGAAGGCTCCTATGTCGGCAGAGCCGACATAGACTGGTTGGTCCGGACTCGGCGGATCCCAGCCGAAGTTGAGTGTCGGCTCCCGGGTCCAGAGACATCACCGGATCTGCGAGACGGGGAATATGTCGTCTTCGTCGAGCATTTCGAGCGGGGATTCGATCTACCCGCCAGCGAATTCTTCCGCAGCTTCCTCAACAAATTCGGCCTCCAACCTCATCAACTCCCGGCGAACGCCTTCACCACACTCTCGGCCTTTGCCTCCTTCATGGAGGGTTATCTCGGCCTCTGGCCCACCGTGGAGGCGTGGTCCAAGTACTTCCACTTCCGAAAGAAGGTTATTCCGAATCCTGCCAACCCGGATGCGGCCCGAGAGATGACACAGTGCGGGGCCGCCACCATCGTACCTCGGCGCGGCTCCATCTTCCCCCGGATCCAAGGACTGGAGTCATGCCGGAAGTGGCAGCGCTCCTTCTTCTACGTGAAGAACTCCACCGAGGTGGACATGATCAACTTGCCGAATTTCGCCATCGGCCCCCCAACCGCGCAACTCAACTGGGGGTACAACCCCACGGATACGGATTTGGTGGTCAACCACATCCACCAGGTCGTCGAGCAGCTCCGAGACGAAGGAATGACTGCTGACGACCTACTTGCGACATTTATCAGCCGCCGGGTCCTGCCTCTCCAGCGCCGAGTCCACAAAATCTGCCACATGAGTGGCCCGCTGGACCCAACCCGAGTCAGCACCGTCGAGCTGGACAACGCCCAGATCCGGCGGCGCATCAAGGCCATTGCCCGGACCAAGATGCCGGAGGCATGGGAGTGGGGCAAAGAACCCCACAGCCGGAGCAACCTTCCACCGAACGTAAGCACTTCTGCCGACATACTTTTTTTACCGACATAGACTTTGATGTCAATACAATTCTGTACTTGGTATTAACCACTTCTCATTTCAATTATGTAGCGATTCGGTCGACAGCTGACGGAGGACGGAGAGAACCCCTCTGCCAACTGGGGTCAAGACCGGGTCGAAGCCGACTCGGAAGACCCGGATGATGAGGACAACGTGCCCATTCCCGACGCCAGCTTACTTTCTGCCACGGGTAAGACTCGCGCTTCCTCAATCCGAGACTGGTCTGAGGATGAAGATGACGATTGTCGGGTTTTAGAGGTGTATGATCCTCGCCCCATTGCATACTCATATCCGATGCCTCCGACCTCAGCTGACTCGGACGAAGTGCTCGAGGTGGAACCCCTCGCCACAGGACCCAAGGGTGCAGCTCGGAAGCGCCCAGCGGGAACAGCCGCATCGGCCGATGCCGGAACCTCCGGCCCCTCTGGTCCCGCAAAGAAGAAACAGAGGACCAAGACAGCGGCGAAACGCCAGCGCCCTGTCACTAAGGGGTAAGATCCCCTCTTGCCAACATACACTTTATACACTTGATTAAACTTGCTCTTTCTGTATTTCTCCTTTTGCCAACATATTTTGCTGTTTTGACTTTTCAGCGCGGCTCCTCTGAAGGCGAAGGCCCCTACCACCGGGTCCACCGACCGGGTCCCGCCAAGGACACCGACACCGCCTCGGCCCGACGATACTCGGGTTCCGAGTCCATCAAGAATGAGTCCGGTTGCGGACATCTCAGCTCTGGGGTCCGGAGCCGGAACTGAAGACTCGGTCGCGGCCGCAACCGCAGCACCAGACCAAGTAATTTATCTCGGGGCCAGCTCTTCGGCTCCCGAGGCGGAGCAGACCGAGATCCAGCAAGACTCGGAGCCTTCAAGACGGTCGCAGCAGCCAGAGCAGTAGGCTCGGCCGCAGCAACCACCACCGCAACAGCAACAAGTTCCGCCACCTCCATCACAGCAGCACCAGAAGCAGAAGCAAAAGCAAGCTCCAGCAGCACAGCAGCCGCCAAAACATAAGTCGCAGCCATCGCCATCCAAATCCAGATCTACCTCAACGGCCAAGCCAACACCACCACCGGCACAGCCGCAGCCACAGCCGCCAACAACTAAGGCCCCGGTTCCCGCAACTGGGGTAACAACTGGAAAGGCACCGGTGACCACGGTGTCGGCTAACCCGGAACGGCAGCTGATTGTGCCACCAAGTACAGGAGCGGCGACATCCGGCAGCCTCCAGACCACCAGCTGGGGATTCGCGCCACTGCGAACACTTAGCGGAAAAAGCTTGGGCTCCTTCGAGCACTACCATATGGACTGGAATGCCGCCGACTTGAGCGAAGTGAGCTCGAAGTCACCAGCAGGCCGGATCGTATCAGAACACCCGGCGGGGCCGAGTCTGGTGGCCCAAAAGATGGCAGCAGCCAAAACTGCACTTCTTGCAGCCGACCAAGCAGCTGCGGTAAGTTGCGCCGAGTAAAGATGACTCGGTTTATTTCTGTGATGTAGATATTATCCATCCCCAGTCCCCGAGATTCGGGTCGAGTGACTGTAGCTCGGCCGAGTAAAGCTGACTCGGTCGAGCAAGGGTAACTCGGCCTGAATCTTCATAACAACACTAACATTTCTTCTTTTCAGGCTTGCATGACCAAGCGCACACAACTGCACCGCAAGTTGCTGCTGGAACATAAAGCGCTTTCTGACAAGTTCAAACTGCTCCGGGCCAAGTTGGACCAGGTATCGGACTCGGCGCTCAAGGCTGAAGGCTTGGAGAAACGGATCTCGGAAATCGAGTGTAAGCCATATCTCGCCTTTCAACTTGTACTTGCATCAATTTTCTCATTCTGATATCTGCTACCTTGGCACAGCCGCACATCAGGAGCGCGAGCTGACACACCAGGCCGAGCTAAAGAAAGAACAGGAGGAAGTATCCCGGCTGAAAGCCGAGTTGGAGCAAACTCGGAGTCGAGCCGCCGAGTCGGAGAAAACCGCCGCCACAGAGAAGCGGCTCCGAGAAGAGGAGACTCGGAAACTGAAGGAATCTCTTGCAGAATCCAAATCAGAGGCTACCTCGGCCGAGAGCGAGCTCCAAACTCTGAAGGCCAAGATCGCGCAATGGCTGGTGGACATCTCCAAGATCAATTCCGAGATGAACAGTAAGCCCCTTCCCCCTCTGTCTTTATTCAATCAGTCACTCTTCTTCATATGTAACTTATTCTGGCGTTAGCCATTCCCTATTCAGAACGCTTCCCCCATACCAAGGCTGCTTCGGACAAGAGCGCTGCAGCGCACCGATTCGAGCAAATCCAAGATGGCCCCATCTCGGCCGAGTGGGATATGGATGCTCACTTGGCGGCTTTGAAGGCACGCATAGTACCGATGAGGGCAATCGGGATGAATCTTCTTACCGCTGCAATCCGAGCTTACAACGTTCTCTGGCCCGGGTGTGAGGCCCCTTTGGTTGTGGATGAACTGGCCAAATGCCTGCTGGCCTCCGAAGACAGGCTCGATGATTGGCGATCCTCCGCCGCCCGAGTCGGAGCGGATGAGGCGCTAACTTATGTGCTATCTTGGTACGAGGAGCTCGACCTTGAAATGCTGAAGACAGTGCGGGACGGGTCCAGGTGGCTCTCTGACCCGGAACACGTCCAGCGTCGCCAGGAGTTGGCTTACTCGCTCATCCAATATGCTCCAGTGCACAGCTTTGTCCCGGGTGATCGGGTTCCTCACTCGGAAGAAATGGAGACCGACGGCGAGGACGAAGACGAAGAACAAGTCGATGAAGAAATCCAAGCCGATACTCCTCCCGACACAGCCACAGGCACCACTTCAGCCGCTGCGACCAAGGATAGCACCGAAACCTCGACCTCGGAACCGGCCAAGATCGATGCCGCCGCCTCTGCTCCGAGTATCTAGGATCCTGCTGCCTAGACTTAGAGAAAAACTCAAATCATCAAATCCCCGGAATGCCGGGTGCAAATGTAATATAAACCTCTAGCTTTTTTATGCTTGGTACTTGGTTCGTTTACTTTGCACATTTTTAGCATGGTTTAATTACTATGCCGAATCATTCTGAACCGAGTCCCCGAGCTCGTTTTCTTGTTTACCATACTTAGCAACCTCTGCTCTTGGCTACCTCTTTTGGGTTTCTTGACAGTCGAGTCACAAGATTACCGACATACGGCATACAATACTAATGAACTTTGAGTCAAAGCTCATAATCATCCGACATAAAAATTAGGAACGAAACAACTCGTGCCGAATCGCACTTGGGCCGAGTCCCCGAGTTTGTTTTCTTGTTTACTATCTCTTGCAATTTCTGCCCTTGCCTACCTTCAATGGGTTTCTTGGCATTCGGGTCACAAAATCACAAAAACATAGCATACAATACTCAAAACCTTGAAACATGGTCTAGAGCCATCCGACATAAAACAGAAAAGAAAACCGAATCGCCCCTGGACCGAGTCCCCGAGTCTGTTTTCTTGTTTACTATCCCTTGCAATCTCTGCCCTTGCCTACCTTCAATGGGTTTCTTGGCATTCGGGTCACAAAATCACAAAAACATAGCATACAATACTTGCAAACATGGAAGCACGATTTTTGGAGCCACCCGACATAAAGGAAACAGAGATAAACATGCATACAACATAAGATTCATAGCAAGGCAGTCCCCGAGTTTCATTTCGGAGTGCCGACATTTCATTTCAAAGTTTCGAGATACATACAGTGAGTCCTTAAGAGTAAAAAGGGCGAAGAAGAGCTACATTCCAGGGCCGTTTGGTCTCCTCTCCGGATCTATCCATCCTGTTCTTCACCTGTGCCTGGGCATCAATAAGATAATATGCATCGTTGTTCAAAGCTTTGCTCACAATAAACGGCCCTTCCCAAGGAGGTGAGAGCTTGTGCATTCCGGCGGTGCGCTGTACCAGCCTAAGCACCAAGTCTCCTTCTCGAAACTTGCGAGGATTTTACTTTCCGGCTATGATAGCGTCGGAGATTCTGCTGATATATTGCTGATTTGGACAATGCCAATTCTCTTGCTTCCTCGAGCAGGTTGACATCATTTTCTCGGGCTTCCCTTGCCTCAGACTCGGTATATAAAGCAACTCTCGGCGAGTCATGCTCTATGTCGGTTGGCATAACTGCCTCTGCTCCATAAGCCAGGAAGAATGGCGTGTAGCCAGTGGAGCGATTCGGCGTGGTCCTTAGACTCCACAGCACTGCTGGGATCTCATCCAGCCAACAACCCGGAGCACGCAACAGTGGCTCAATCAACCGAGGTTTGATGCCGGATAAGATTAAGGCATTCGATCTTTCCACCTGTCCATTGGACTGCGGATGCGCAACCGAGGCTAGGTCTAGCCGGATTCTCTTTTCCTGGCAAAACCGAGCAAAGGCTCCCTCTGCGAAATTGGTGCCATTATCCGTGATAATGCTATGCGGGTGCCCATACCTTAGGATAATATCCTTTAGGAATGACACGGCTGTGCGGCCATCGCACTTTCTGATTGGCTTCACCTCGATCCACTTGGTGAACTTATCTACCATCACCAGGATATGAGTCATGTTTCCTCGGGCTGGTTTAAATGGTCCCACCATGTGGCACCCCCTTCTGACACATGTCGCCAGAGAGGTGGTCGCCTCGTGCGCCAGCCCAGGATATCTGGACGCACGTTACGACAATGCAACATAGCGAAAATATCATTACACAATCAGGCCCAAAGGGCTACAAATGGTTTACAAGGCCATCAAGGCATGACAAAATGTCAAGCCAACAGGGCCCAGGGCAGAGATTAACTGGCAGCGGAAGACGATTATGGCAACGGCTTGGAGCGGCTCCACTCCACCGGCATCTGGCTGGGCTACTGATCCTAGCACGCTCTTGCTCCAAATCCTTGCTAAGGTAGAAGATGGATCCTCGTCAAAATCTGGCCACAATCACAAGGCCCGTGAGTACATTATTATGCACTCAGCAAGTATTGCCCCTCACTACAAACAATCCAACAATCATGCAACAAGATATACACTGTAAATAAAATCCTACAACATGGCAAGTGTACTCTAGATACATGGCATAAAAGTAGCATGGCATTGACAACCAAACATGTCATAAGCAAGCAATAGGGGTATCACCAGTACAGAGTCCAAGCCAGGTGGGGTTGGATCGTGTACCGGCAATCATACAACGAACTTACCTGTGACGAGTAGACGGGTGTTACAGTTGGTACCAGATCTTATAACTACTCCTATCAACACACTCAGGCTTCCAAGCCTCTAGCCAATTCCGGCTATCAATCCAGCCAACTCTGGCTATCTCCCGGGGCATGCACGGTTGATGTTGGCTCTGGCCTAACTATAGGCTTCCAACGCATCACACCGCCATCCCATTCACCTCACAAGTAACATTCCCTGCAGCATCTTATTGTTCATTTAGTGAATTCAGGTTGTTCCACTTTCTTTCAAACAATACTTACGTTTAACCTCCGGACTCGACAAAGGACAAATAGTGTGACCGACACTGAACTGTTCCATAACCTAGGAACAAGGCTAGCTGCTAGATGACACACTCTCGAGAGGTTGCAGTGACCACCCATCTAGATGCACCTTACTCAGCCGGCACTTTAGGACATCATCCTTAAGTCAAACTCAGCAAGACACACATACATAACCGTTCACGCTACCCAGACACTCCTTGTATAGCTACCAGCATAACTCTATGCCTTATGAAGAAGTGAATCCGGCACGTCCCCAACGGATGAGCAACGCCTAGCTCCGGAACCTTCACAAGACTAGCCCCGACCACATCTATGCAGTATCCGACTAGACTTGCCAAGTGGGTAGCATCAAAGGAGGCTTGATAGGTTACATAGGTTACGGCCTTTCCATTTGGGGCGACAGTGGTAGTGCGTTCGATGTTCAGATTGATGGCACTATGGACTGACCCTATCGAAGCTTGGAGGGTTGTTTCAATTTATTCAAGTTTCAACATAACAAGTCCAAACAACCGGGGTTAGTCCAGCACAACAATCACAATATCAATATCATATACCATCAGTAACAAGGCATTAGCAACGTAAGGTAAGCACATAACAATAACAACACTGAATAAACATAACACCTGCATGTATAAACAACAACATAACAATAATAATAATACCCGGGTGACTGTGGCGGGCAACCCGGCCGGTGTCACTCGGGGTTAGTGTTCACAGAATAGTAGCATAATATTTCAAACGGATGACGGTGGCGGGCAACCCGGCCGGTGTCACCGTAAGAGAATGAACCGAAAAGCACTCATAAAAATGAGAGAGCATCCATTCCACTCGAGGGTTAATCTCGACGTGGTGTCAGCAATCTCGGCAAAAAGAACCAAATGGAAAGTCAGCTCCCAAGCGTCGCAGTCCGGGTGGTCTATGCCAACCATATTTGACGGAGGGACAAGGCAAATAACTCTTTTGGCGAATGCCCTCAACCCCGAGGATCATAAGACGACATTCGTCCGCTCCTCACCTCGGCGAAGAGGAAAAGAACCAAACAAAGCCCCGCAAGCGCGAGACGCACAATTGTAATAATCCCCCCCACTCCTTTGACTTGAGGCGGGAGACCCGGCCATTGTCTCGGGAATGTGAGTGTTGCACAGATAAGCAATATAAGGTAGTGCAATAAATTAAAATACGACAGGATATGCAACATGGCAGGAACAATAATATAAGTTTCATAATAAACAAGAACAACACTCAGGCAAGCATAATATACAGACAACAATATAATCACCCGACATAGTATTAAGCAATCAAACAAACAAGCATTGCGGGACGGATCATAGCAAGGGGTTAGCTTGCCTGCGAAGACGGCTCCGATGGTTCGGGAAGGGGAAAGGTCTCGGACTCGTCGCGGGTCGGAATCCCGGAGAACGCCTGAATCGGGGTGCGATACAACGCATAAATAATAGTAACGAAAACAACTATTTCATAAAATACAATGGACAGCCCCACTGGATAGAGCTCTCCGAGACAAATTTTTAGAGACGTGAATCACCTCAAACGGGGCTACGGTTCAAAAGTTATGGCTCGGCGAAGAATAGCTATCTGCAGCTCGGTCTGCAGCTCTTCTAGGCGATGATTGGCTATCCACTGCGCGCGCGGGGGATAACTGCATGCTGCTGAAGAGCTGGGCTGGAACGTGCCTTTCACCGGAGTACGCTTTCGGATAGCGAAAGCGTAAAATCGAAAGTACGCCTTCGCTGGAGGTTCTGCTCACGCACGGGAGGGGATTGGGGACGGCCGACGCCGGCGACCGGGTGGCCCGTGGCCGGGGAGGATGCCGGCGACTGGGCGGCCAGGCCGGCCACACCGCGCCCGCCGGGAGAGGTCCGGGCCAGGGTACGGCAGGGTCGGCCGAGGATGGCGACACCGCCCGCCATGTCGGCGCGGGCGCCGACCGGGGTGCGGCCTCGAGAGCCCGAGGCAACGGCGCTGGGGTTCGCCAGGGGGGATGACGACGACGGAGACGACACTACGACGGCGTGCCGCGGTCAGGGAGGAAGCTGGGCTCGGGGAGGACGCCGCTTCGAGCACGGCCGGCTTGGCCATGGCGGTGGCCCGGAAGGGCACGGCCACGGCAGGGACGGAACGGCGGTAGTTGGTGGATCGGCAGGCCGGCTAGGGACGGCAGTGGACGTCCGCATCGAGGGAGAGGCGACGCCGCCGGCTAGGATGGACCCTGCGCGTCGCGCGCGAGCTCACCGGCTCGGCCACGGCAGCCGAGCAAGAATAGCTCGTTTCTGCGCTCCTCTTCATCGACTGCTGCCACAGTGGGAGGGGTGAGGTGCTCGTGCAGGGGGGGAGTGGAGAGCGGGGTGCGAGGCCCGGGGGGAAAAGCTCGGCTGCTCCTTATATAGGCCGCGGACGGGGTTGCGGCCAACGAACTTCGCGGCGTTTAAATGCCGCCGGTGTGCCAAGCTCCGGACAAGAAATGATGGCAAGGATAGGGTGGTCGGCGCTGGATGCACAGTGGAGCACGAGGCGCACTGCAGCAGGTGGATTAGGCACCGACCATGACAGTAAGCGGGGTTTAGGTCATGCCAAGCGCGCGTCCTGGACGTCCAGAGCACGACGCTAGCGGGGTCGTCGCGTTCCCGGTGATCTAGGGTACCAAAAGGAAAAAGGAAGGCACCTGCGGGTAGCTAAGGACGAGGCCTACGCTACAACAAGGGTCACCTGCAAGAACTCCACACTTGGTAACACAAAGTTCTCCGAAATTCAAACGCACACAAGGTGTTCGATGGAAAGAAACTGGACTTGCACTATGCCAATGGAACTGGGATTTTTACTGGGGGTGTTGTACTGGTATATGAGCAATGTGGTCAAGTTTCAGCCAAATTGGAGAGGGTCTCATGTGTAAACATTTTAGGGTTTCAAAAATGGCCGAAGGTGTTCGATGAAATGACCAGGGCCTTGCACATCTCACAAAAATCCCCAAAATTCACATTAGGTTAGGATAGGTGTATGCAGTATGTCTGCGGAGTTTGAGATCAATTGAACATAGGGAAGTTGGTCAAATAAATTGGTGTCCAAAAATGCCCTAATGGCATGGGTATGCCATGTGCACCCACTCAAATGATATGGGCCTGACTTTGTGGATATGGGGTGGTGTATGAGATTTTGTCAACTTGGCAAAGTGGCAATGCCAAATGATTTTTGTAGCTAGGGGTTGCTTTGGAAATTGCAATTAGGCAAGAAAATGGCATTACAAAGGAAGTACCTCAAATATTGCTCAAATGAGGTTGGGCCAATGGAGTGAAATGTTCAGGAGGTCAAATCATGCACCTCAGCAAAATTGCAGAATTTCTGGATGAGTGGAAGGTGTCCAGATAATTTTGGATTGGAAATGGCATAATAAAGGAGAGGAATAAATTTGGAAGTATTGCATGGGACTACGAAATGTTCTTCCATGGGAGTGAGGTATATGTATGAGGGAACCATATGGTATCTTGGGGGAACTTATTTCCATGTACAAATGTGGTGGTGGCTTTTGGTGGGACAGTCGAGAGGGGTTTTGGAAATCTTCAAGTGGAACCAACGTTCGACCGACGAAACAATGGCAGGGAAATATGGTAGAGGTCGACAAGGATCGGGGATTGCTGGGAAATTTCCAAGAGGGTGAAACCAAAGTCAAGTCAAAGACCATCTGGTTCAAAGAAAACATTTTGAAAATTAGAAAAAGTTTTTCAGGTGTGGGAAAACACCGCTAAAATTAGGGGCGAATTTTTGGGGTGTTACAAACCTTCCCCCCTTAAAAAGAATCTCGTCCCGAGATTCGGAGACTGACAGAGATTCCTGGGGTTATACAAGATATTTCTTGTATGGCTTAATATACCCTATATTAAATATCTAAAAACTTTTCCTACAAAATACTAGAGTTTAACACTCAAAAGGATGAACACTCAGCAGGATATTTTACTAAAACAATTATTATCNATCGTCCCGACGGCGTAGTGGTTGCGGGTCACCCGGACAAACATAAGAGAGGAAAAGAAAAACCTAACTCAAATCGTCTCAATAAAATTTGAAGAACCATTTATTAAAACTAGAAAAAGTTTTCCGGCGTCCAAATATAATTTAAAATTTGGTCTAAATTTTTGGGGTGTTACAAACCTCCCCCCTTAAAAGAATCTCGTCCCGAGATTCGGAGACTAACAGAGATTCCTGGGGTTATACAAGATATTTCTTGTACAGTTTAATATACCCCTATATTTAAAATATTTAAACTTTTTCTACAAAATACTAGAGTTTAACACTCAAAAGGATGAACACTCAGCAGGATATTTTACTAAAACAATCATTATCCAGGCATGATATTTTTATCACACTCATGGATTCTAAGGATGGCATGGCAGGGCTCACACAATCATTTGATTAGGAGCTACCCCCACGAGTATATAAATATAACCTAAGGTTTTTGCTCAAATACGCACATACACAACCATGGGAAATGAACAAGCAGTCCACAACCAAGCTAACCGGCGATACAAGAAAACATAGCAGAACAAACAACCTCACAAACTCTCACCTATCAACTTAGGACTCCTCACTGGTGGGGACTTGGTCTGGGCTTCATCCACTTTGATATCTTCAGGGGCTTGCGGGTTGGGTCCTCGGCCAAGCTTGGTATCCATTAGGCTCCTCGCCACCACGGCTAGAGTCTCAGGGATGCCTTCTGGCACAACGCCAAAGCTGCGAAGGGGTTGGAGGTCATGGGTTGCGGCTGGTCCTGGATGAAAGGTATCGAGTCCAAACTTCAGAGCTTCCATTGATGGTGCTGGCCTCTGGAGTTTAATGGTTACTGGTCCTTGCGGAGCTGGGTTGTTGTTAGCGGGCTGCGGGACTTGGGCAAGGGCTTGCCTATTGGAATGGCATTCTTCCAAGTGGTAGACAAGGATGCTCTCCAAGGCGGTGGCGTAGGCTACAAGATGTGACAAGGTTGAGTTGAGCATCATTCGATGCTCACCATGGGATGGCTGGGGCTTGCCAGGGATCTTGGTGGGAAAAAGCGAGAGGCGGGAGGTTCCATCACGGCTTCAAAGTACCGCAGACGCGCGAGACATTTCCAAGCTACAACTTGGAGCGCCATCTCAGGGGAATCCACGAAGTGGCCTTGACTCACATACGGTGTCGCACTTTCCAAGGCACTTGTGCCGACATACACATCGGCATGATACTCGCTCACGCAGGAGGAGAGGTTAGACCGATATACATGGTACACTGGGCGAGAAACACAACCAATAATATCGCGAGCAGCTTCCCATAGTAGAGGTGGAAAACCGGGGCGAAACTCAGCGGTGGTCTCGAAAATAAGGGTAGGTGCCATCTAAACTCAAACTAGGGTACTTAGGAGAGCGCAAGATTCCTGAGCGGGATCTGCTTCAAGAGAGTTGGGTTGCAAAGGATAGCAAGCGAGGGTGGGATTTTATAGGTGGCCAGGGCTTGGGTTTCATACTAATGGGTGGTGTCGATTCCTTCTCTAGGAAGAAACCGGCGAGTCTGGTTGGGTAAGATTGGGACAAGCTTTTCTGCACCATACTGTTGACTGACACGAGCCATGCCGGTTAGGCGGAGATGGGTTAAATCCATCGGGTCGTTGTCGGGCAAAAGTAAGGCGGGTCTTTCCATGCTAGGGTAGTCTACAGCCAGCCTGGTGCTCTGATACCATGCTCTGTGGCACCCCCCTCTGACACAGGTCGCCAAAGAGGTGGTCGCCCCGTGCGCCAGCCCAGGATATCTGGACGCACGTTACGACAATGCAACATAGCGGAAATATCATTTCACAATCAGGCCCAAAGGGCTACAAATGGTTTACAAGGCCATCAAGGCATGAACATTTATCATGGCCAAGTATGGCACGGGACAGAGTTTAACTGGCAGCGGAAGGCAAAGATACGGCAATGGCTTGGTGCGGCTCCATTCCACAAGTATCTGGCTGGGCTACTGATTCTAGCACGCTCTTGCTCCATCTCCTTGCTATGGTAGAAGATGAATCCTCGCCAAAATCTGGCCAAAACACGAGGCCCGTGAGTACATTATTATGCACTCAGCAAGTATTGCCCCTCACTACAAACAATCCAGCAATCATGCAACAACATGTACACTGTAAATAAAATCCTACAACATGGCAAGTGTACTCTAGATACATGGCATAAAAGTAGCATGGCATTGACAACCAAACATGTCATAAGCAAGCAACAGGGGTATCACCAGTACAGAGTCCAAGCAAGGTGGGGTTGGATCATGTACCGGCAATCATACAACGAGCTTATCTGTGACGAGTAGACGGGTGTAACAGTTGGTACCAAATCTTATAACTACTCCTGTCAACACAATCAGGCTTCCAAGCCTCTAGCCAATTCTGGCTATCAATCTAGCCAACTCTGGCTATCTCCCGGGGCATGCGCGGTTGATGTTGGCTCTGGCCTAACTATAGGCTTCCAACGCATCACACCGCCATTCCATTCACCTCACAAGTAACATTCCCTGCAGCATCTTATTGTTCATTTAGTGAATTCAGGTTGTTCAACTTTCTTTCAACAATACTTACGTTTAACCTCCGGACTCGACAAAGGACAAATAGTGTGACCGACACTGAACTGTTCCATAACCTAGGAACAAGGCTAGCTGCTAGATGACATACTCTCGATAGGTTGCAGTGACCACCCATCTAGATGCACCTTACTCAGCCGGCACTTTAGGACATCATCCTTAAGTCAAACTCAGCAAGATACACTTACATAACCGTTCACGCTACCAAGACACTCCCTGTATAGCTACCAGCATAACCCTATGCCTTATGACGAAGTGAATCCGGCACGTCCCCAACGGATGAGCAACGCCTAGCTCCGGAACCTTCACAAGACTAGCCCCGACCACAGCTATGCAGTATCCGACTAGACTTGCCAAGTGGGTAGCATCAAAGGAGGCCTGATAGGTTACATAGGTTACGGCCTTTCCATTTGGGGCGACAGTGGTAGTGCGTTCGATGTTCAGATTGATGGCACTATGGACTGACCCTATCGAAGTTTGGAGGGGTGTTTCATTTAATCAAGTTCCATCATTCACATATCCAAGCAACAAAGGATTAGTCCAACACAACAACCACAATAATAACATATCATCAAGCAACAAAACATTAGCAACACAAACAAGCACAAACAAACATAGCCTAGAACATGCCTAACACTTGCATGAATAAATAACCACATCGCAATAATAATACCCGGGTGACTGTGGCGGGCAACCCGGCCGGTGTCACACAGGGGTTAGGGTCACAGAATAACAAGAATACCCGGGTGACGGTGGCGGGAGACCCGGCCGGTGTCACTCAGGGGTTAGAGTCACAGAATAATAATAAGCATACCCGGGTGACTGTGGCGGGCAACCCGGCCGGTGTCACTCGGGGGTTAGTATAATAATATAGCACAGGCGGAGTCTGTTACGCATCCGTTCCTCCACGCGCAAGTCTTTGGCGGCGTTATCGTCCGACCGTTGACCAGGAAGTGGGGAGTCGGGCATATAGTCTCCAAAACTAAACCGAAAAGCAATCATAAGAATGAGAGAGCATCCATTCCACTCGAGGGTTCCCTCGACGTGGTGTCAGCAATCTCGGCAAAAAGAACCAAATGGAAAGTCAGCTCCCAAGCATCGCAGTCCGGGTGGTCTACGCCAACCATATTTGACGGAGGGACAAGAAGCAAATAACACTTTTGGCAAATGCCCCCAACTCCGAGGATCACGGGCCGACATTTGTCCGCACCTAGCCTCGGCGTTGAAGAAGAAGCAAACAATCAACGCATGTTTTTGTTATTTAGTTGTCAAAGCCACGCAAGTGCGAGGCGCACAGATAATTCATACATCAATCTAATGCATACATGGATGATGAATAAAACATGGCAATAATAATGGACCGACATAATATAGATACCAAACACAGACAAATATAACCACTTGGTATGACAATAAGCGAATAACAAACAACTTTGCGGGACTGCTCATAGCAAGGGGTTAGCTTGCCTTCGACGATCGACGCCATTTGGCTTGGGGTCACGGACACGTCGCGGGTTAGGGCCTCGATTCGCCGGTACTGCGGAATACACCTATACATGCATACGCGGGTGCTGAGCATATAAACATTTTACAAAAATACAAAACCTATACCACTGGATAGATATTTTCAAACTAAGAATTTACAAATTTGAATCACCTCAATCGGAGCTACGGTTCAAAAGATACGGTCAAGCGATGATTAGCTAATCACTGCCCACTCGAGAGAAAAAAAACCGCACGGGCTGTTTCTGACTGGGCTGGGCTGTTCGCGTAGATCCGGGGAAATACGTCTTCTTATTTTGGAAAGCGTAAAGCTGCGAAAAAAAACGAATACGTTTTTAGCTAGCACATAAAGAACGATTGGCTTCAGCTTGCTTAGCTCACGTACGGGAGTGCACGGGGAAGACCGACGCCGTCGTGGACGGCCGGGCCGCCGGCCGACGGATTGAGCGGCGCGCTGCTCCCCCACTGCGCCGGGGACGACTTAGGACGGAGGAGGGAGAGGTGCGGCCGCGTCGCCCTCGAGCTGGCCCGGCTCGGCCAGCATGGCCATGGCCGCACGCGCACGCGTGCGGGACGGACGGTGCCTGGCCAGGGCGGCTCCCGGGAGGACGTCGGCGGTGGGGGCTGAGGACGTCTTGGTCGCCGTGCTACACCGCGGCCAGGGACGCGCAGGGCATGGCCGGGGATGGCCTCCGCGTGCGGCGCCCGCGACCACCGCGGTGCGGCCATGGCGGACATGACGGCGACGTTGCCGTCGAAGGGGCTGGCTAGGGGCCGTGGCGAGGGCTCGGGAAGGGCCGCCTGACGCGCCGCCGTCGGAGACGGAAGCCACGGACCCGGGGAAGCACGGGGACTGCCGCCACGGTGCGCGTCCGCGAGCTCGCCGCCGGCAGACGGAGACGGTGCCGAGGCTACGGAGCACCATCTAGCAAACGGCCTTGTCTAGGAGGGAGAGGAGACCAAGGGAAACCACCCCACCGGTTTAATCAAAGAACGGCTCGGTCAGGAGCTCGCCGTGGTCCGTGAACCGACGTCGACGTCCATGGCCGAAACGGAGCAGAGCTCCACCATTCCGCAGCTAAACCGAGCAGTGGAGATTCCAGGGGGAGGGAGTGAGCTTGTGGA
Source organism: Puccinellia tenuiflora (assembly GCA_012064385.1). Lineage (NCBI taxonomy): Eukaryota > Viridiplantae > Streptophyta > Magnoliopsida > Poales > Poaceae > Puccinellia > Puccinellia tenuiflora. The sequence continues at coordinate 353,673 of QRDG01001371.1, forward strand.
TGCGCAGGGGAGCTCGGGAGGGGGCTTTATATAGAGGGAGAGGAGGAGAAGTAGGTGGTGGCCGGTGTGGCCATTAACTTGCTCTTGAGGTCATGGCTTACGTTTCCCGGCTACAGGGGAGAGATAAGGGGAGGGAGGGGACGAGGCAGCCGTGCTGGATGCACAGTGGTGCACGAGGTCTACTGCAGCAAGCGGATTAGGCACCGGCCATGGCAGTAAGCGGGGTTTAGGTCACGCCAAGCGCGCGTCCTGGACGTCCAGAGCACGACGCGAGCGGCATCGTGCGTTCCCGGTGACTCGGAGCTCTAAACGGAAAACGGGTCGCACCACGGGGTTCGTAATGATGAGAGCAACACAACAAAACAAGAATGACTCCAGGATTCCAAACTTTGCAACGCAAGATTTTCCGAAAACCAAATGCACATAAGGTGCTCGACGAAAAGGCCGGGGTCTTGCCCTTCACAGAAAAATCCCAAATTTTCACCACTGCCTAGGTTTGGTACAAGGAAGGTGTCCAAGAAGTTTGAGCTCAATTGGATATCTATAAATGTGGTTTTGGTAACGTGTCCGCTAAGCCGCGTACCGACATCGATTTTCGGCTTACAAAGGAAGTAGGTTAAAAATTGCTCGAATGGGTTTGGGTTCAACGGAAGAAGTGTAGGAAATGCAAAAATATGCAACTCCCTAAATTAAGAGAATTTTCAGAGGTTACTAGGTGGACTGAATAAATTTGGGATCAGGACCGATATTAACAGTTAACCCCTAAATTGGAAATATTGCATCGGAGTATACAATATTTTTGGGTGGGTCATCTAGATAAGGGTAGGGGAATCCTCTGGTATTTTGGTAGAATTTTTCCAACTACGGAAATAGGATTTTCTTTGGTGGTGGACCGAAGGGTTTATCAACGACCGACCGATTGGGGTTAGGATTTATCGGGCGAAATCTAAACGAAGGAATCGTCCCGACGGCGTAGTGGTTTGCGGGTCACCCGGACAAACATAAGAGAGGAAAATAAAAACCTAACTCAAATCGTCTCAATAAAATTTGAAGAACCATTTATTAAAACTAGAAAAAGTTTTCCGGCGTCCAAATATAATTTAAAATTTGGTCTAAATTTTTGGGGTGTTACAGTCTGCCCTATGCGGAGTTCTCATACAACAACAGCTACCAAGGCAGCCTGAAGATGTCACCCTTTGAAGCGTTGTATGGAAGGAAGTGCCGAACCCCGCTGAACTGGTCCGAAGTTGGAGACGGCAAGATTTTTGGACCCGATGTTCTGTTGGAAGCCGAAAAGCAAGTACATCTGATTCGAGACCAACTCAAGGCAGCTCAGTCCCGCCAGAAGAGTTATTACGACCGACGACACCGTCAGATTCACTTCGAGGAAAACGACTACGTCTATCTTCGGGTAACACCCCTCAAGGGCCTGAAGAGGTTCCACAAGAAAGGAAAGCTAGCCCCAAGATTTATCGGACCTTTCAAGATTTTGGCGAGAAAAGGGTCAGTAGCCTACCAACTAGAACTGCTCGAAGAGTTAGTTGGGGTGCACGACGTTTTCCCCGTGTCCCAGCTAAGGAAGTGCATCTCACCCCCAACTAAGCAGACAGATTATAAGGAGTTGGATTTAAGCAGCGAACTGACTTACGAGGAACACCCCGTCAGGATCTTGGATGAGTCAGAACGCCGCACCCGCAGCAAGGTCACCCGGTTTTACAAGGTACAGTGGGACAGACACACAGAGGAAGAAGCCACCTGGGAACGGGAAGATTTGCTAAGGATCGAGTACCCGTATCTATTCAGCGAGCCACAGGAATCTCGAGGACGAGATTCACTTTGAGGGGGGAAGGTCTGTAACACCCTGGATTTTGGCCCTTTTGAAATTTTTCCAAAAGCCTTATTTTATTTATTTAAAATGTGTTTCGCTTTAAACCGCAGGAAAATGATTTAAATCTTGAAACTTCTGATCTGTTGAAACCAAGTGGGATCTTGTACTCTTTATTTTCCCTTCCACTTGGCACTGGTGTTTATAATTTTGACCTTGGTCAATATTTGTTTTGGGAGAATTCTTTTCTCTTTTAGAAATTCTCTTTTATTTGGCCTTACAAAGGAACCCCCAGTTTTATGTCTCCAAAAATTCTACAAAAATTAGGGAACCTTCCCTAATGGATGTAGATCACTTTTCTGAGAAAATATGGTGCCACCCCTTAGGAAAAATTTCCTTACACAATTCTTTTGTGTACTGCCCTTTTCCCAAAACTTTTTAGAATCTACCCAAACTAATTTTCCCGGATGAAACCAAGGTATGGATAGGCTCTCCTTTACCCCTCCTACCTCAGGAAAAAGGGGGAGAACCATCTAACATCATCTACCCCTCCAAACAGTAAACCCTAGTTTTGGCCAGTACTGTTTTTTGAAAATTTTGGTCGGACCAACTTTCGAGTTTGCAAAAACTTTGATCGGCAATGTTGCAGAGCTTGGAATTTGGCGCACAGTGACGCGAGCAGCATCTCGTTTGGACCACGGAGGAGGGAGATCGATGCTGATGCCGCTGAAGACATGCCCTGGACATGCCAAGACCGGCATGGACATGGCCGTGGGGGCGCCGCCCGTTCCTGGTCACCGGAGTACAGCACCTCCTCGCGCCCGAGCCTGCCTCCCACGCCCCCACCTCGCTCTCCACCTCCCTACACCCACGCGTCGCCGGCAGAGCAACCGGACGGCGGCCGCGTTGACGCGCCAGGCGCTAGCCGACGCGCCGCCCAGGCGCTGTGCCGCCGGGACCCCCCTGTCAGCGTATCCTCCGCCGCACGGACCGGTCCATCGCCGGAGTCAACCCGTCGTGCACCTTCCTGTGCCACCGCTCCCTCAACGCCCCGCCACCGTCGCCACCATGCAAGCGCGACACCTCGCAGCACCATTAACGGCGGCCACCCCTCGGGAAGGGTATAAGAAGCCCCCTCCGGCACCGCTGAGAACCGCACCACCCCTCCCACTCCCGTCCTCGACTCACACCACCGTCTTGAGCCCGGGCAAGCACCACCTCGCCGGAATCGAGCTCACCCTCACCGCACTGGCCCCAGCTCGATTCACCCAACCGTAGCCCCCCTGGTCGATTCCCTCCACCCAGAGCACCGACAGACCACCGTGATGCCGATGCCAAGCTCGCCGGGGTAGCTGGTGGCCGGAATCGACGGTTCATCCTCGACCGACAGCTCCCTCCGCCGGGGACGACGCCCTGGTGCCGCCCGAGGTCACCGTGAACCACGACTGCACCAACGAGCTGCTTTCCCCTTCCCCGAGCCATTCTGCTCCCTCTCCGCCCCTCTCCCTCACCCCAGCCGCCGCAGGCCACCACCGGTGAGTCGCAGGAGTCTCGCCGTCCCCTCCCTCTGTTTCTCGCGATTTCAAAAGGAAGAAAACGATTCGGGTTAGCACTGACTGGTGGGACCCCATGTCAGGTTTTTAAACATTTTGAACCGTTTTTCCTGTTTGATTGCCTGTTTATTTTTCTATTGGAAATAAGCAGATTTTTGGGTGAACTTTGGAAACTAATAACTCCCTGAAAAATGCTCAGAAAAATGTGAGACCAATTTTGTTGGCTTTGTTTTGTAATTCTCTTTCCATTGGGACCAGAAAACAAATTCTTGGAATTTAGTTCCTTTGGATTTTATTCGATGACCTAGGAGGGGTTTTTGACGCTATTTCATGTCTCTTTGGATAGATTCCGACCTTCCCGACGAAGTAGGAGTTGTTCCCGAACCCGAAGGCAAGCCATCAACCCAATCTCAAGCTTGGTCGAACTTAGGAGTTGTTTGATTGCTGATTTAATATCTGCTGCATCTCATGTCATATTGCATGTTAAATTATTGCACCCCTTATTGCTTGTCCGTGCAACACTCACATTCCCGGGGCAATGGCTGGTGTTACCGCCTTAGTCAAGGGAATGGGGGAAAATTATTACAACTGTGCGTCTCGCATTTGCGGGGCTTTGTTTGGTTCTTTCCTCTTCGCCGAGGTGAGGAACGACGAACGTCGTCTTATGATCCTCGGAGTTGGGGGCATTCGCCAAAGGAGTTATTTGCTTCTTGTCCCTCCGTCAAATATGGTTGGCATAGACCACCCGGACTACGACGCTTGGGAGCTGACTTTTCGTGGTTCTTTTGACGAGATTGCTGACACCACGTCGGGATAACCCTCGAGTGGGATGGATGCTCTCTCATTTTTATGAGTGCTTTTCGGTTCATTCCTTTACGGTGACACCGGCCGGGTTGCCCGCCACCGTCATCCGTTTGAAATATTACGCTATTACTTTGTGAACACTAACCCCCGAGTGACACCGGCCGGGTTGCCCGCCACAGTCACCCGGGTATTATTATTGTTATTATGGCATTGTTATCTATGCTTACAAGTATTATGTTATTCTGTGCTATTGTTGTTATACGCTTATGATTGTGTTGCTTGAATCATGTTGGGAACTGAAATGAGAATTTGACTAAGAAGATAACCACCTCCCTCGACTAGATTGAGTCACATAGTGCCACTCACCAAACACACCTGCACAACATGCGTCGTTCACGTGGGCGAACCATAACCAAGTATTTTATCTAGCCTCCTTTGACGCCACCCCTTTGGCAAGTCTGGTCGGTTACCTTTGTGGTCGGGGCTAGTCTTGCGAAGGTTCCGGAGCTAGGCGTCGCTCATCCGTTGGGGACATGCCGGATTCACTTCGTCATAAGACCCGGTCCCTGGGACGTGTCGGTGGCTACACAGGGAGTGTCCGGGTAGAGTAAGTGGTTGTGGAAGTGTGGGTTTGTGCTGTCGCCGTGATCGGTTCTAGTACTTCGGTACCGGCGGTAGAAACCTAGGCTTCAGCGTATGGGAAAATGTTGCAACCTCTCGAGAGTGTAAATCTAGAATCTAGCCTTGTCCCTAGGTCATGGGACGAAGTTTGGTCCAGTCACACTAAGAGTCAGTCCGGTCGAACAAGGGAACTCACTAAATGAGACCTAGCAACAAGTGAACGTGACAAGCAAGCCAGAGTTGGCTAGTGGCTGGAAGGCCTAGTTGGGGTTAAGAGATATTGAGTAAAAACATTATAGTTGTAACTCCCCTCCAAAGGTAAGTAGGTAAGTTATGTCCAACCGTTAAGCTTGGACACCCTTGCAACCAAATCCATGCCATGCTACATTCTGAACTTATGCCATGCCATATAGATATACTTTGATTGATTTTGGGCTAATGACTTGCGAGTACCTCAAGTACTTACCTGGCTTCTCATGTGGCCAGACCCCGTCGCCCCCGACGCCGAGTACCCGCTAGTACGAGAACTAGGAACCCGTATCCCAGTCAGGACCCCGTGGAATAAGGCCCGATGTTGCCACGCTACTATCTACGTTTCCGCTGCTACTTCCGCTAGAGGCTCAATGTTGGATAAATAATGTACATACTGTTGTGTGCGCATGTTGCGCGAACGCGGGAGCCTCACCCCGTGTTGTATCTTGTAATCCGCCCGAACTCGGAGCCATAAGTATGTATTTGGTTATGCCTTTGTTATCAAGTTGACATATATCCAGTGTTCCTGGGACTGGTATATGGGGTAGTCCGATCATCTGGATCAGGGTGCCACATGGCGCCCGTCAACCTCAGCTGCCGCCTGGCGGTGAGCGACAGGATGCGGGAGGCCGCGGAGGTGTATGCCAAGAAGTTCGACCAGGTCGAGGTAGAGGAGGACGAGGACGATGGTGAGGAGGACGTCGCGGAAGAGGAGGAATGTGCCGCTGCGGACGCCGGGGGCACCTCAGGAGGCCCGGAGGCCTGAGCTGTTTCCTGCGGCTGGATGTGCATGGGGCACACATTATCTTAGTATTTTGCTTGTAAAGCCTTGTAAAGACTTGTTTTAAGTTTTACTTGAATGCGCTTGTGAATGTCCCTCGGGAGGCTTTTATCTTTCCCTTCATGTCTTTTTCGCTCTACGTCTTAGGACCCTCTCTTAGCGCTACACCACCACCACTTCGGTATGTGAGAGTCAGGGCTCCACAAGGCCGGGGGGTATGTGAGGCCCCGAGAAGTAAGAGCTCCCGAGGCGCGATGCTCGGGGCTCCCCTTTAACACGCAAGCAGCCCATGAGGCATAGGAGAGAGAAAAGAGGCTCGAGGGACAAAAACCAGCGAAAGGAAATTTAACCAAGTGTTTGGACTTAGATTCGTGAGGCGTTTTTTCCATGGAGAGGGTGTTGGTTCCCTGATGAGGCGTTTTTCCTCCCGAGGTTGCCTGAGGCTTGTTTTGAACCTGCTTTCCTGCGCTTAGACAAATAGGCATACCCACAAGCAATACATAGCTAGATAACTCATGCGCGCTCATAGGTTCCTTCATGTGTGTCTCGCGAGGAGAAACAGGCACCAAGGTCCTTGGTGAGTTGACGTGCACGGGAGCTGGCCCATGAGTTCAGAGCTCCTTGGGAGTTGACGTATATGAGAGCTAACCCGTGAGTTCATAGCTCGGATCCCTTGGGTTTGAGGCGCTGCTGGGATGCTCCCAAGGCACAGGCACCATGCTCAGCCCCAGCTCGCGAGATGCACAGGAGGGATCATACGAGCAAGGATGAAATGCAATAATATAACTGCTTACCGAAGCAACATCATATGCTGGCGCGAAGCGCAAAGGTTCAAAGTGACCTGAAACAAGGGTTCATTACACTGGCGTGGCCAGAAGTACAAAATCCACCATGTCTAGGCATGGGGTTCCACATGGAGTGGCTGAGACTCTCGCGGCCCGAGGCGACGCATGTAGAGAGAGCTCAGAGGGGGCCCCTATGAGGGGGTGGCTTCGTAGAGCCTGTGGTCCGCCATGTCTGGGCATGGGGATCCACCTCGCCAAGGCATGGTGCTTGAAGAAGTCACCTTAACGAGGCGTGGTGGCTTGAGAGTCTTCTCGAACGGCCTGCGGCAACGTATAGTAGAGAGGGGAGCTCGAATATTTTCCTCGTGGAGGATGATGGCGTGCAGCTCTCCCTTGACGCAAAAAATTGCTCGTCGAGGACGATCAGGGGTAGAACTTGCGCAGGTGCTGGATGTTCTAGGGGTTGGCGACAGGAATGTCGTCCTCCGTCTCGAGCCACGCGGAGCCAGGCCTGGCGATGTGCACGACCCTCTAGGGTCCTTCCCACATTGGTGAGAGCTTGTGGAGGCCTGCCCTAGAGAGGATTCTCCTCACGACAAGGTCTCCTGCTTCGAGAGTGCGCAGGCGGATGTGGCGGCTGTGTTAGCGACGGAGGTCTTGCTGGTACCTTGCCGCTCTCAGGGCCGCATTGCGGTGGAGCCCCTCGAGCAGCAGCAAGTCGTCGTTGCGGAGTTCGTCCAGCTCAGCCTCCTTGAAGGCCAAGACTCGTGGAGAGCCGTGGGTGATCTCGCTGGGGAGAACAGCTTCAGCGCCATAGACGAGGGAGAACGGCATCTCGCCAGTGGGCTTTGTTGGCGTGGTGCGGATGGACCAGAGCACCGAGGGGAGCTCATCGATCCAGTGCTTGCTGCTGGCCTTGAGGCGGTTGAAGCTTCTCGTCTTGAGGCCCTTGAGCACCTCGGTGTTGGCTCGCTCAGCCTGCCCGTTGCTTCGTGGGTGAGCCACCGAGGCGTAGCAGATTTGGGCGCCGAGGCTGCCGCAGTAGGACTTGAAGGCGCCGCTGATGAATTGCGAGCCGTTGTCGGTGATGATGCGGTTGGGCACGCCAAAGCGGCAGACCAAGCTCCTGATGAACTTTACCGCTGATTTCGCCAGGATGGTGCGCACGGGTTCCACCTCAGGCCACTTGGTGAACTTGTTGATGGCGACGTAGAGGTAGCGGTAGCCCCCGAGCGCTCGCGGGAAAGGTCCCAGAAGGTCCAGCCCCCATACCGCGAACGGCCAGGAGAGCGGGATAGTTTGGAGTCCTTGCGCGGGCTGGTGAATTTGCTTGGCGTGGAATTGGCAGGCGTCGCAGGACTGGACGATTGCGGCTTCATCTTGAAGCACTGAAGGCCAGTAGAAGCCACTACGGAAGACCTTGCCTGCGAGGGTGCGTGAGGATGAATGATGGCCGCACTCTCCGCTGTGGATGTCGTTGATGAGCTGGCGGCTTTCCTCGGCAGGGACGCACTGCAACGCAACCCCATTGGGGCGCTTACGGTACAAGTCTCCGTCGTGGAGGCAGTAGGACTTTGCCTAGCGAGCAATCCTCTCGGCCTCTGCATCATCTTCGGGGAGGACTCGATCTTGCAAGTAGCTCTTGATCTCGTCGATCCAACCAGTGTCTTGGCGTACCAGGGTCATCAGCAGGCGATCGCCTGAGGGCAGCCCGCAGTTTGGTGCTCCACTTGATGGGGCTGGTGGGAGCTCCTCATTGATGCTCATGTTGACCGCTGGTTGCTTGACCGAGGCCCTGGCGAGTCTCTCCTCGAACACTCTAGGCTTTTGGGCTTCCCTTCTTGCCACTCGCCTGGCGAGTTCATCTGCTTCTTGGTTTTCCCCTTGCGGGATATGCTTGAGCTCCATGCCCCTGAAGTGCTTCTCGAGTTTGCGTACCTCTTCAAGGTAGGCTACCATGTAGGTGTCCTTAGGCGTGTAGCTCTTGTTGGAGAAGTTGACGAGGAGCTGAGAGTCGCCCTTGATGAGGATGCGCTTGATGCCGAGGGCAATGGCAGCTCTGAGCCCAGCGAGGAGGCCTTCGTATTCAGCAATGTTGTTGGAGACCTTGTCGCTGTCCTTAAAGCACAATTGGACGGCGTAGTAGAGCTTGTCGCCTGTTGGTGAGGTCAGGACAGCACCAGCCCCTGCACTCCGGGCCGCGAAGGCGCCGTCGAAGTGCATGGTCCAGTAGCTGGGCTCCGCCCCTCCTGAGGCTGTAGCTTCTTCCTCTTGAGGCTCTTCTTCACGTGTGTCCGTCCATTCAGCTATTAATCAGCCAGCGCCCGGCCCTTGATGACCCTTGTGGTGTCAAACTCCAGCTCGAAGGGTTGCAGCTCGATGCCCCAGCTTGCGACGCGATCTGTTGCGTTTGGGTTGCGTAGGACTTGCTCCAGGGGGTACGATGTGACCACCTTGATGGGGTGACCCTAGAAGTAGTAGCGCAGCTTTCTGGAGGCGCTGAGGAGCGAGAAAAGGAGCTTCTGCTGCATGGGGTAGCGCTCGCGAGCGTCCCGCAGCACTGTGCTGACGAAGTACATGGGATGCTCGACGAGGGTGGTTGTTGATGTGGTAGCGGTTGGCTCCTCTCGAGGCTCGGTGGAGTCCTTGTCGAGGTTCTCTTGAGGACCCACTTGTAGAGGCTCGGCATGAGGCCGGAGGCTTGACGAGGCTGCTTCCTTGTCGTGGAGTTCTGGGCTTGGCGAGGCAGAGCTCTGCTTGGCAAGGACTGGCTCTTCCCTTTCAGCCACCAAGACCGTGCTTGCCGTCTGAGGAGTGGCTACAAGATACAGCTTCAGAGGCTCGCGAGGGCGTGGGGAAACCATGATGGGTGGGCTCGCCAGATACTTCTTCAGGTCCTCGAAGGCCTTTGCCGCTTCAGGGGTCCACTTGAAAGGACCGGACCTCTTCATGATCTTGAAAAACGGTAGCGCCCTCTCGCCGAAGTTGGAGATGAACCGGCCAAGGCTGGCCATACATCCTGCTAAGCGTTGCATGTCCTTGAGGCGACGAGGAGGCTGCATCTCTTCTATGGCCCTGATCTTGTCGGGGTTTGCTTCGATGCCACGATGAGACACCAGGAACCCGAGGAGTTTGCCTGAAGGGACCCCGAAGACGCACTTGGCGGGGTTCAGCTTGATGTTTACCTTGCGTAGGTTAGCAAAGGTCTCCTCGAGGTCCTTGATAAGCATGTCCTTCTCGCGGGTCTTGACCACGATGTCATCGACGTAGGCCTCTGCATTCCTTCCCATTTGAGCCCCCAAGCCGATCCTCATGAGGCGCTGGAAAGTGGCACCGGCGTTTTTCAGGCCGAAAGGCATGCAGACATAGCAAAACACACCACAAGGGGTGAGAAATGCTGTCTTCTCCTCGTCCTCGTTCGCCATCTTGATCTGGTGATAGCCTAAGAAGGCATCCAGAAAATAGAGGAGTTCGCAGCCGGCGGTGGAGTCCACGATCTGGTCGATCCTCGGGAGGGGATAAGGGTCCTTGGGGCAAGCTTTGTTGAGGTCGGTGAAGTCGATGCAGAGGCGGCTTCCTCCGGCGTGCTTGGGGACGACCACACCATTGGAGAGCCAAGTGGGATGGACAACTTCTTTGATGATGCTAGCTTTCTTCAACTTCTCTACTTCTTGAACGATGAACTCTTGCTTCTCTGGCGCCTGGCGCCGCGCCTTTTGCTTCATGGGGCGTGCGTTTGGACACACGGCTAGGTGGTGCTCGATCTCCTCCCTCGGTACTCCGGACATATCTGACGGTGTCCATGCGAACATGTCAGAGTTTGCCCTGAGGATGGCGACGAGCGCGCTTTCCTATTTGGGAGGCAAGTTGGCGCCGATGGTGACGCTAGCCCCCGAGCCGTTTGCCTCAACAGGCACCTGCTTTGTCGCGGCCTTCTCCTGAGAGAACGGCTGCTTCTTCTTCGCGGGGGGGCCTCGGGAGGGGTTCCTCGTCCTCGTCAGTGGGGGACGCCACCGCGGCAGCCTTGTAGGCCGCTTGCGCAGCGTACAGAGCATCTAAGACCATGCCGCGGATGACGATGGTGCCACCCGAGCTAGGAAGCTTGACGAGGTTGTACGTGTGGTGGGTCACCGCCATGAACTTCGCGAGGGCGGGGTAGCCGAGGATGGCGTTGTAGGGCAGGCCGATGTGCGCGACGTCGAAGTCGATAAGCTCGGTGCGGTAGTTGGCTTGCGTGCCGAAGGTGACCGCGAGCCTCACTTGCCCCAAAGGGGTCGTGAGATCCTCTGTCACCCCCGAGAAGGGCCTGGTGGGCATAAGCCGCTCGTAAGGCACCTGAAGCTTCTCGAAGGTTTCGACAGAGATGACGTTGAGGCCTGCACCCCCATCGATGAGCGTCTTAGAGACTGCGATGTTGTTGATGGTGGGGGTGCAGACCAGCGGGATGGTGCCAACAGTCGAAGTGGACTTGGGGTGGTCGCTGGAGTCGAAGGTGATGGGGTACTGGGACCACTTGAGGGGCCTGGAGGCCTCAACCCCGGGAAGCGCTGCCGCGATCTCGCGAGCGAGTTGCTTGAAGTGGCGGTTGGAGCTGGGGGCCTGAGCCCCGCCGAGGATGCAAGCGGCCCCGCGAGGCACCTGGTAGCCCTCAGGAGTCTCGGCAGGAAGGTTGTCGTTCGCGGGCTGGACGGCGTTGGCTTGAGGGTTCTGCTGGTAGTTGTCGTCGTAGTTGTTGTTGTTCCAGCGTTGCCCCCCGCGGCCGCCGCGACCTTGCTGCCGCTCGCGAGCCTCGTGAGCCTCGTGAAGCCTCTTGAGGTCGTAGCAGTCCTCGGTCGCATGGGAATGCCTGTTGTGGTAGACGCAGAAGGGGCGATCATCTTTCTTCTCGGGGCCCGCGGCTGGAGCGGCAGCGCGAGGCTGCTTGGCGTCAGGCTCAGCTGCGAGGACCATAGTGGTCTTGCGGTTCTCGGTGGATTTCTTCTTCTTGGATCCCTCGGCAGGGTCCCCTAGCTTGTTCTTGATGAACAAGCGGCCCTCCTCAGCCTTGGCGCACTTGTCCGCCAGGTCGAAGAGCTTGACGACGGTGGTGATGTTGTCGTGGATGCCAAGCTTCTCGAGCATCCGCACGTCCATGACTCCAGCCTGGAAGGCCGAAATGACCTGCGTGTCGGTGGCGTTGGGGATCTTGTTGCGCACCTGGCTGAAGCGCCGGATGTACTTGCGGAGGGTCTCACCAGGCTTCTGGCGTACGCCACGGAGGTCGTTGTACATGAGGCCGCGCTCGTACGTTCCCTTGAAGTTCATGACGAAACACCGGCAGAGCTCCTCCCAGGTGTTGATGGACTCAGCGGGGAGGTTCGTGAGCCACGAGGACGCAGAGTCCTTGAGGGCCATGGGGAACCAGTTCGCCATGACTCTATCGTCGCCCCCCGCGGCCTGGATGGCCAAAATGTAGAGCTGCAGGAACTCTAGGGGGTTGTTCTTGCCGTCGTAGCGCGGAGGAAGATCCGGCTTGAAATTGACCGGCCAGACGACGCGACGGAGACTGCGAGTGAACGCGGCCGTCGTGCCGTAAGTGACCACGCCGTTGGCGAGGGTGGCGCGGAGGTGGCGCCCCGCGGTGGCGACGTCCTGGACGGCGCGGTTGTGGCGATTCTGCCCGCGCTCGATGCTCACGCGTGCGTCCTCCGGGGCTCGCTGCACGATTTGGCAGTCATGCGGCGACGATGCGTGCGATGCAGCGCGGTGGTCGTGAGGAGGAGCCCCCGCTGGTGGGACTGGAGCAGGCGCGGGATGAAGAGGGGGTGCAGGAGGTGCGCCGTGCGCCACGTCCCCCACGCGTGCACAGGGAACCAGCGAACGAGACGGTGCAGGAGCGGCGACGCAAGCGGCGCCGACGAGCTCGGAGATTCGGTTGAGCCAGGCTTCTTGAGTCTCCGGCGTGGGACGGTACTGCAGCAGCTCCTGTGCCGTGAGAAGCGCAGTTGCTGGGCTGGGCGCAGGGCGGCCCAGCGAGGAGGCAGCACAGTCCCGTGATGGGTGCAGGGAGGAAGCTTCGTCTTCGCCGAGGTCGTCCTCGGCATGGTCGTCGTTGTTGTCCTCTGGATGCTCGACACGGGGCTCAGGGTCGACGTGGCGCTCCGGAGCAGCGCTTCCGCGTGGGTTGCCAGCAGGAGCTATGGCAGGCGCTGGCCAGTCCGGCGAGCGAGACGTTCGGCGCGAGAGCCGGCCATGGCTGTGTCGAGGTTGAAGATGTGCCTCAGCCCCCTTCCTAGCGCGCCAAATGTCGGAGATCTGTCCCAGGAAGTGGGTGCTTCTCACTAGGTAAGGAATCGAGTAAGGGGCTGAACACGGAATCAAACAACCCTCAACGTGCCTCGGCGACGACGCTCGTCGAGATCGTTGTGGGACGGCACTGCAGAGATGAACACACGATATTACCCAGGTTCAGGGCCCTCTTGGAGAGGTAAAACCCCTACGTCCTGCCTTGGTTGTATTGCACTACTTGCAGAGGTTACAGTACAAGGAGAGCTTCGGGAGCTCGAGGTGGCTAACAATGGCTATCGCTAGAACAGCACTTCAACATTTCCACCCCTTTGGCTGAACGTGCTCCCCCTCCTTTTATAGGTGTCCTGGACCTCTTCCCCCAAATATCTTGGCGGGAAGGGTTACCACATGGCGACGAAGGAGGAGGTCGGGTGCACAATAAAGAGAGAGTTCATGAACGCGGTCCATGGCAGGGAGCGGCGTCACCAAAGCTGGAAAAGCAACCGTCCAGCCAGGACGGTGGGCTGGCGCTGCTGGGGCTCGGGATGCGCCCCACGGTGACGTCGCCCTTGGAGTGTAGCGGCAGATGGTCTCCTTATCACCGAAATGGCAATTCTTGTAGCTCCTTTGGTTGGTGCAGCCTCGTTTTACCGCTTTATACACGAGAGTCGCAACTGCGGCGCTGTCGTCGCCGCGCGTAGGCGCGCCCGTGACTCTGCGGAGGGCGCAGAGCCCATGTGCGCTCTATCGCGGAGACAGAGCTTGCTTCGTGGGGAAGGAACCCCGCGAGGCTGGAGGCCTCGCAGAGCCTTTTGGCTTGATCCTTGGTAGAATCGAAGGTAGCATCCGAGATGCCCTCTCGAGGAGAGGTCCCTCGCGAGGGGAAAACCCTCGCGAGGCTCGCCAGGCTTGGAGAGCCTGGTCCTTAGCGAAATCTTCTGAAGGGTGTCGTGGGCCCTAGCAGGCCGGCTCGTAGTACCCTGGTTTCCACTGTGCCGACACACAAGATCTAAACAATGGAGTACAAGGAGGAGAGACAACCATCTAGCTACTGCTATGGACCCGTAGTCTCGTGGTGAACTACTCACGCATCACTCCGGAGGCAGACATCATGGTGGTGTAATTGCCTCCGGTGTCGATTCCCCTCTCCGGCAGGGTGCCAGGAAGAGCTGCAGAACCCTCCCGAACTAGGGTTGGCGATGGCGGCGGCCTCGGACGTCTTCTGGAAAATATGATCGGGTACTTAGGGTTTTCGGGTCGAAGACTAATTTATAGGCGAAGGGGCGACTCGAGGAGGCGAAGGAGCCGGCCAGGTGGGGCCCAGGCACGACCTAGGGTGGGGCCACGCCTGGAGGGCGTCTGGAGGCTGTGGCCTCCCCATCTGGGCGTCCTTCTAGCCCCGTCTTTGTTTCATCTTGGAAATAAATCCCGTAAATTTTTAGCGCATTCTGAGAAACTTCCCAGAACCACTTTTCTGAAACAAAAAGACAGCAGAAAATAGGAACTGACACTGGGCATCTTGTTAATAGGCTAGTTCCATAAATCATGCCAAAATGATATAAGAACATTATAGAAACAAATGGCACTGATATATAATCAAGCATGGGACATAAAAAATTATAGATACGTCGGAGACGTATCAGCATCCCCAAGCTTAACTAGTGCTCGTCCTGGAGTAGGTAAGTGATAACAAAATAATTTTTGAAGTGACATGCTACAAACACAATCTTGATCATGTAATCATGTAAAAAGCATATGAACTGAATGCATTGATCCCAAACAAAGGTTCATTAAATGAAACAAACAATGATTAACCAGGTGTAACATCTAAGCAAGAATTTATTAGAAAAGAGTACTTTGGAGATTTAAAAGTATAACACTTGACAATGATTGATATCTCACAAAGCCATATTAGTTCAACAAAGGAGTTTGGCCAACACAAATTAAGATTTAAGTTTTCAGCAAAAAGCTTAAACTTGCAACTTGTTTATCTCAAGATAAAGTAAATACAAAGTTTTTACAGTTAGGCACAAAGATAACATGAAGTAGAACATGAACCAAAGTTGACACCAAGTGATTGCTTGAGGAGTTAAGAAGGAAGAGGAATACTGACTCAACATAAAAGTAAAAGAAAGGCCCTTCGCAGAGGGAAGCAGGGATTAGTCATGTGCTAGAGCTTTTTATTATTTTTTGATTTTTTGACAGAAGTAAAACAGTTTTGAGATATGCATGCTTTCGTCAACGACTTCACAGTAAAGAAACTAGCTAGTCCCCCATTTCAAGCAAGGCTTTTAGACTTTCGAGAGCGGCTGGTTTTAGAGGAATGAGGTTGCTCCTCTTTTCTCCTTTGTTTCACCACTAACCAATGTTTTGACTGATTTCTCAGGGTTTCATTGTGCGGAGGAGAATGGTGAGTTATATTTATATTTTTCTTAAGCCGCTCTCGGGTCAAATTCAAGTGAGGACGTGAACCATCAACACCGTGTGAAAGGGGGGAAATGACCTTGCTTGTCACAGGTTATATCTAGCTTCCTACTGCTTCCTCATGAGCATAAAAACAGAGGCACAAAAAGGAGATTTTTGAACGTTTTAAAGATAGCACATGAAAAATTTACTTGGAGTGGCAAGGAAATACCACATGTAGGTAGGTATGGTGGACACAAATGGCAAAGATATTTGGCTCAGGGAGTTGGATGCACGAGAAGTATTCCCTCTCAGTACAAATTTTTTGGCTTAGCAGGACATTAATCAAACACATAACATCAACTTTGTTCAATGAATGACTACATATATACATCATGCATAACCACTAGACTTCACACCGTCTACCTTGTTAGCCAAACCAACCCTTTGCAAAAAGAATATCTAGAATTTGAGAGCTACCAAGTAGGACAAGCACCATAATTTTAAAGCTTTACGGCAGTTCTTTAATAATCTATTCTTACTAGATGATCCACAAATTTAAGAATTAATCTACTTCATATCTCTAAACAATTGACAAGTATCAAAGATTCAAGACAATGGTCTAGAAGATTAAGCAACACTTTTAACACTTCCTACAAGATAATTTCCATTCCACCAAACACCAATCAACCTATTTGAAATAAAACTAAAAGGGTGAAACAACAAGGGCAATACTTCCTAACTACAAAAGCTAACAGCTCTGAACAAGAGATGCTTGAAAACAAGAGCTAGAAGCAAAAATAACAAAGGCTAAACAGTCAACACATATAAGTGAAGAACAGGAGTGTATAATGAAAAAGCGGAGCGTGTCTCTCTCCCAAACAAGCATGCATGGATGCAAATTATTGAAAAGACCAGAGAACAAAACACAAACCAACTGAAAGTAAAAACAACCTGACGCTCCAAGAACAACACATAATGTGTAAATGACCAAAAATATAGTACCATGAGAGAAACCGATGATTGTCGATGAAGAACGGGATGT
This sequence comes from Puccinellia tenuiflora, assembly GCA_012064385.1. Classification (NCBI taxonomy): domain Eukaryota; kingdom Viridiplantae; phylum Streptophyta; class Magnoliopsida; order Poales; family Poaceae; genus Puccinellia; species Puccinellia tenuiflora. Next base: position 370,009 of record QRDG01001371.1, read on the forward strand.
CTTGGGCATCCCCAAGCTTAGACGCTTGTGACTTATTGAATATTCATAGGAGGGTACATGGGGAGCCTCACCAAGCTTAGGATTTTATCCCTTGTTGATCTTCCTTCATCACCTCACACTTGGTTAATTGAAAACTTTCTTCACGCAAAACTTATAGCAACTTCATTAGAGGGGTTAGTCCACAAAAACAATATCTTCTTCAGTTCCAAAGCACATATCATGAACTTATTTTTTTAAAAACATTAGCTACTGTCACAAAGGTCTAAGTAAATCTCCAGCTTTGAAAAGAACTTCACTCTGCCCGTGAAAGAAGCAATGCACAACTAAGGACAGAATCTGTCAAAAACAGAACAGACTGTAAAGATGAATTTTTTCGGGGCACTTCTGGACCTCAAATAAGAAAACTTAAAATTAGATAAATGTAGAAAAAACCCTGATGTTTGCTTTTAAAAATTTGGAGCCACAGATGACATTCTGTGATTTTTTGGATTTTCGAACAGTTAAGAACAGAAATCTGTTTCTTGACAGCAAACTCACCAATTAGTCTTCCTCTCTTTAGAGGCTATTTTTGGCACCGAAAACCAAAAAAAAGATACAAGGAAGTTGTTACAGAAGTAACATCACCCAAAACTCAAACAAAACAGTAGGTAAAAATAAAATGGGTTGCCTCCCATAAGCGCTTTTCTTTAACGCCTTTTAGCTAGGCTTGATAATTTTAATGATGCTCTCATAAGAATAAGAGTTGAAACACAAAGAGAGCCTAAAGAAGCAAATATCAAACACATTTAAGCCTAACCCACTTCCTATGCATAGGAATCTTGTAATCAAATAAATCCACAAAGAACATAGTGATAAGCATAGGAAGATAAAACAAGAGCAATTTCAAAACTTTCAACATAAAGAGAGGTGTTTTAGTGACATGAAAATTTTCATAACCATATTTCCCTCTCTGAAAATAATTTCTAGTAGCATCATGAACAAACTCAACAATATAACTATCACATAAAACATGATTTTCATGATCTACAAACACATAATTTTTATTAAGCTCCAAAATAGTATGATCAAAATAAACAAAAGTCATGACCTTTCCAATCCCATTATTAAACATGTTTCTTTTTGTTTTCTTTGAGTTTGGGTGATGTTTAATAGGGGAATCGTGGTCATAAGTGTAGCAAGTATCAATATCCTCAAAAAGGGATATTTCAAGAGAATCCATAGGAACATAACATTCATCCTCCTTTGGTAAGCATGGAGGGCAATCAAATAATGTAAGAGTTAAAGAGTTACTCTCATTAGAAGGTAGGCATGGGTAGCTAATCCATTTTTCCTCCTTTTGTTTGTCACTCTCTTCCTCTTTTTCATCCAATGAGCTTCCAGTTTCAGCAATTTCTTCTTCCACGGTTTCCTGCAAGGCATTAGTCTCTTCTTTTGGAGGATAAGTTCTCCCAAGAAATTCAGTAATATAAGGATTATCATTGTAATACTCAAGGCAATATCCAAGTATATCAAACTTTTCAGATTTGTAAGAATCATCATCAATATCTTTAAGCACGGAAGTAATTTCATAGGCACCCATAAAAGCAACAAATTCTTCAATTTGTTCAACATTATCAAAATCATAGTTTCCATTAGCATAAGAAGCCAATATTTCATTATCATTACAATCACATTGGAAAGGGAGGTGTTTATACCTCCTGCAGCAAAAAGATTCATTAAGGCACCAGGATTCATCATAAGTAGAGCAAAAGTTTTTAGCAAGACTATTCAATTTATTCATTTGTGTCCATAAGTGTTTCCATTTTTCAGACAAGCGGTATTCCTTATAATAATTTTGTTGTTCCTCCGTGAACCCACCTTGCCAATAAGATCTAGTCTCAAACGAAGTAAACATTGATAGCAAGTAAAGAACTAGAAATAATATCGAGCAAAACGATAAAAAGACTAGTGATGGAATTTTTAATTTTTTGTGTTTTTCAGTTTTAGAGCAAACGAAAGGAAAAACAAGACTAACAAAAAATATACTAGGCAAGACAATAACAAAGTAAAGTGAAAGGATGTGTGAAACTCCTCTAGCTGAAGTTTCCAAGTCCCCGGCAATGGCGCCATAAAAAGCTTTCTTGTTGGCGTGATCACACGTTCGCTGGGGAACCCCAAGAGGAAGGTATGATGCAGTAGAGCAGCAGTTTCCCTTGATTACAGAACCAAGGTTGTCAGGTGCAGTAGGACTTGGAGAAGGCTTAGCGAGGTGTCAATCTACTCTGGCGCTTATAGATTAACGCGGACCTACACACAATCACAAACAAGTACTTTGCCCCAACGAAACATAGATGTTGTCAATCTCTCCAGCTTGCCGAACACAAAGAATTAATTGTGGAGATGTAAAATATGATGAGAGTGAAATATGACCAGCGAGCAAATGATGATGAAAAGCTATTAAAACGGTTGTAAACAATGTAGGAAAATAGGACCGGGGTCCACAGATCACTAGCGGTGTCTCTCCAAAAGATATACATGATGGGTAAACAAATTAAAGCATGGCAATTGATAGAATTGTGGGCGCAAAGCAATGCTATCATAAAACAATATAGTTCACCGTTTCATCTAATATGAGCATTACGTCAAAATACATAGACCGTTATCCAACTGCATCTACGACTAATAATCCACCCCGGGATCGCTATCCAGCATGTCACCCAAAATTATTAAGTTGCAAGCAACAGATCATTGCAATAAGCAAAGTGCATAATGTAAGCAATGTAAATAACACAAGGAAATCACACCGCTGTTTTCTCCCTAGTGGCAACAGCACATTTCTAGTCTTAATCGTTTCTTTCAACCCGAGCTCAGACAAAGAGTGGCATGAACCCACTATCTAGCATAAATACTCCCTCATACAACACTAATAATTACTTGGCCAAAGCATCCACTAGCATCGGAGAGCATGCAAGATCATAGATAAAACATAACACATAGATGAACAAAAGTAATGACTTCCACAATTCATCGGATCCATGCAAACACAATCATGTAGCAGTATGGATAATATGATCTTGATCATGATAGGCAGCTCACAAGATCTAAACAATGGAGTACAAGGAGGAGATACAACCATCTAGCTACTGCTATGGACCCGTAGTCCCGTGGTGAACTACTCACGCATCACTCCGGAGGCAGACATGGTGGTGTAGTTGCCTCCGGTGTCGATTCCCCTCTCCGGCAGGGTGCCAGGAAGAGCTACAGAACCCTCCCAAACTAGGGTTGGTAATGGCGGCGGCCTCGGACGTTTTCTGGAAAATATGATCGGGTACTTAGGGTTTTTGGGTCGAAGACTAATTTATAGGCCAAGGGGCGACTCGAGGAGGCGAAGGAGCCGCCCAGGTGGGGCCTAGGGTGGGGCCGCGCCTGGAGGGTGTCTGGAGGCTGTGGCCTCCCCCTCCGGGCGTCCTTCTGGCTGTGTCTTTGTTTCACCTTGGAAATAAATCCCATAAATTTTCAGCGCATTCCGAGAAACTTCCCAGAACAAATTTTCTGAAACAAAAGACAGCAGCAAACAAGAACTGGCACTGGGCATCTTGTTAACAGGTTAGTTCCATAAATCATGCCAAAATGATATAAAACATTATAAAAACATGTGGCACTGATATATAATCAAGCATGGAACATCGAAAATTATAGATATGTCAGAGACGTATCAATCTCCTTTCCTACCTCCTTTCGCTTCTCTGTTCCGAGCCGTCGGAGGCCTTGTTTCACCGGCTTGGCGTATTTGTTGACCTTGAGGGAGTACTCAGCAAGTTTCCTCGGGACACCTGGCATGTCAGAAGAGGACGAAGCTAAGATATCCCGATTCTCACATAGAAACTTGATGAGCTCTCCTTCCTATTTGTCGTCGAGGCTGGCACCGATGGTGGTCTCCTTGGATGGATCGTCTGGTGTAATTTTGACTTTTTTGGTGTCATCTTTTGGCTTGAATCTTGAGTCGACTTTGGCGGACGGCTTTTTAGTTGCCGGCATCTTATTGGGGCCCATTGTCTTCTTGAGGTCTTCAAGTTCTTCTCTAGAGATTTCTTCTTTAGCGTGGACAACATTAGTAGCTTCACATTCCTTCGTCTTTTTGAAGTCCCCGTTGATTGTAATGATTCCATTGGGTCCCGGCATTTTGAGCTTGCTGTAGATATAACACGGCCGAGCCATGAATTTGGCAAAAGCCGGTCGTCCAAAGATTGCGTGGTACGCGCTCCTGAAAAGAACCACATCAAACGGGACGTCTTCCGTGCCAGCAAAGGTGACTTTTAGTGTGATTTTGCCCATCGAACGAGCTTGGCGTCCCGGCACAATACCATGGAATTTTACATTGCTGTGGCTGAGCTGAGACTCTGAGAGGTGCATCCTTTTCAATGTCTCGATGTAGAGTATGTTGATGCTGCTTCCTCCATCCATGAGTACCTTGGTCAGCTTGCACTTGTCGATGGTGGGACTGGCAAAAAGAGCATAGGTGCCCGTATTGTAACGCCCCGACCCCGAAATTATACAGGGAGGCTATGTAATTGGCACAACCTCAAGGTATAACACAGAGATCGAGACATGTGGAACAAACTGGCACATTGCATGACTCTACGACACAAAACATATAGCAACTCATATAATGAGAAGAATACAAATATTACACAACAAAAGGATCACAGATCCAACAATTCAACAAGCGGAAGCGGGTAGTGTTGTCTAACAACAAGAAGCAAATATATGGCCTAAGAGGCCTACAATAAACATCATCCCAGCCAGCTTGTTCCACGGTCCCAAGCTGCCACCTGGGAACCCCTAGACTAGTAGTCGACTGTCAACGAAGAACCCACCTAGTTGCTCGGTGTCGTCCTCCTCCGAAATACAAATATAGAGGCAGCAAAGAGAGACTGAGTACGACGTACTCGCAAGTTTAGTAGGGCGATATAGGCCCAATGACTGACGGAGGCTTTAAAGCTTTATATGTATCTCCTTTTGCATAAAGCTAGTTTTAAATAAACTGAAACATAAAGGACACATGGCATTCGTCTACTCAGAGTATTTTTCATAAAGGGGTAAGAGAGTAACATTTTCATCTTCGGTTCTCGGCGAACCTACTTGCAACCATCACCACTCATCTCACACAAAGGCACTCCCTCGACTCCCCCTCGAGGAAATGAACCTTTATCACAAGTTGATTAATGCAACCTTTAGCTGCCATATCAATTAGGTTAATGTTATCTATGAGCTAATCCGCCTTTCCCAAGAGTTTGTCCATAACCGTGGACACGGCTTTTCGAAAAGATTTACCCTGCAGGGGTGTACTAGTTTACCCATTGGTACCGTCCGGCTCACCTAGTTGGCCCTCTTCCGGGGAAGGCCGGCAAGCAGGCGCGGTTAAACCTTTACCTCGCGTGAGACTATCCAAGAGTCATCTGTGGCCACAGGGCAAGTTTACCCAGCCTCAGCCCCTGCCCCATCGCCACGTCCTAAACACCACCATCCTCATCGTTTCTTTTTCCGCTCACACACACGGCAAATGGAAATAGCAAACTAGAGGACCCTTGGATACGCCCGCACAAGTTATTCAGTTAGTAAGGCGCCCGTACACCCACCAATGGAAGCACGCTCGGTTCTTGGTTCTAGCTAAAAGCACTCTCAACCTAGGCGGCAAGAATGAGGCAAACCACCCTCCCCGAGGGCAACTCATCCAAGCCTTCTTAGCATTTTCATTAAGCACCCCACATATCCACCAAGTCCGCATCATTCCACCTTCAACAACAATTATGGAGATAAACAACGGACATAAGGCATTTATTTAAGCATGGCTAAGCATAGCTAAGCATATGAATACAACCATTTTATCTTTATCTCGGCCAACACTTCAACCCTAGGTTTCATAGGTAGGGATACATGTGATTGGCTCGGGGAAGAACATGCATTCATAGGATATTCTAATATTTACCAAAAGAGACATTTGAACCGCATGCAATATTATGGTGGATAAAATAATTTGATAAAATCATAGGATGCTAGAATGCCAAGAAGGTTAGGTTATCTCTTGCCTTGCTACCCGGGCGTGAAGTACTGCTCGTCGGGGTAAGTAGAGAGACCCTCGACTCTGGAATCTATCGATACCCAAAAGGAAAAACAAGGAACACATAAATCACATGATCACAAGGTGCAATGCGCAAACACATGATGACATGTCCAATTGATGCAAAGATAATATCATTTAATTTATTTAACAAATTAAATGGAGTTCCAAATAATTAGTGCAACTATTTGGACACAACTCCATATTTATCTTAGTGGCCACATTCCTCATGAATTATCAAATTATTAGAGAAGTGGCTCAATTATGCATGAACATGACATGAATGGATAGGGTTCGTTCTTCCGATCACTTCGGTAATTTATTTGTAATTTTCGGAGTACCGAAGAATAAATAGCAAATTAATTAAATAATTGAATTTAATTCATTTAATCAAATTATGAATAACATCAAAGAAAAGTTTGTGATCATGATGTGATAAATGCATAGGTTGATAGCATTTGAAGTGTGGATCACATCGATAGCTTATTCATAATTTTTGGATCAATATTTAATAAGTTACGAATTTCTCAAATTCGGTATTATTTAACCCATTTTAGAAATTCTTAAATAACAGTAAATTTATTTAAACAAAAGGGCAATTTCATGTTACCAAAAGATAGGAAATGTTTTTCTAAACACTTTGGTATTTGATTTGCCAAAATTGGAGCATTTTTCAATTTGTTATGAATTATTTAACAATCCATTTTATTTTCCAATTTTACAGGTTTTACTGTTGGGCCGGCCCACAGGTCGGTCCAGGCCGGTTTGCAGGCCGGGACAGCTCCAGAGGAGGCCGGCCTCAGAGCCGGCCCAAACCAGGGTGCAGGCCGGGGCCATGCCCGAGAGAGCCGGCCTCACGGCCGGCCCAGGCCGGGGTGAAGGCCGGGGTGAGGCCCGAGCCAGGGAAAAGTAAAACAAAAAAAAGGGGTGCAGTATGCGGGGTTCGAACTCAGGTCTCCTGGGCAGGGAAGCAGGGAGCAAGCCACTGCGCTGTGCTTCGATGTGTGAAAGGATCTGGATCTACTATGTACAAGAGGCGATGGTCTGAAGTTAACTGAATTTTGGACAGCAAGTTTCAGGTTCAGTGCAGAGGAACGACGACAGACTGCAGCAGGCTTGCGCGTGCGTGCGTGCGAACTCCAGGGCGCCGGGATCCGGCTGCCGCTGTGTGTGCGTGGTGCAGGGGGGCAGGAAACAGCGAATGAACACTGAAGATGCAGACCACCATCAACTGAAGGTGCAGATTTTGGGGTCACGGACATGTCCGGCCATGGCCATGGAGCTCGGCGCGAGCAGAGCAGAGAAGACGACGGGCGGCTCACCTCGGGGATGCTGCTGGGGAAGAGCACAGCTCGGGGACGACGGCGACGTGCTTCAGATGAGGAAGAAGAGGAAGAAGACCGGCGGTTGGCGCGTTCCGCACGGACGGACGTAGTCGACGACGACCTTGGCACCCCCGGCTCCGGTCCATCGTGTCAGGTTGTAGAGGGAGATGAGGCACGCTCCATGGATAAGGTTGCTGAGCTTGGGGAGGCTTGAAGCGACGGCGACGTCATCGACACCGGCGCGGGGAGTGGCTTGGTCGAGCTCGATTCCGTTGTCAGGAAGGAGGAGGGAGGCGAGTCGATGACGATGGCGTGCTCGACGTAGCTCGAGGAGGTCACAGATGGCGGCGCGCGTGACGGCGGCGTCCGCGGCGTTCGGGGCGTCCTCGCCGTTCTCCGGCTTCAGGGCTCCCCAGCACGGGCGCCTTGCACTGGAGGGAGAGGGAAACGAGGCGGACCCGTGGGACACCGCAGGCGAGCTCAGCGCGAAGTAGAACGTCGGCGATTCGAGGGGCAGTGGCGGACAGCAACCTGCCTCTAGGGTTAGGGTTCGACTTTTGGGCGTGAGGGTGAGGAGAGGAGAGCACGGCGTCGGGGGGGGGGGGGGGGGCTCATCACACCGCAGGGGCAGGTGTGCGGCAACGGCATGGCGCCAGGGATGGCGCCAGTGCCATGGTCACGGTGGGGAAAAAGAAAAGGGGAGACTTGTGGATACCCCCCTGGCTGATTTAAATTTAACTGCAAAAAGGTCCTGCAGTAGTATTTGCAGTTTAAATGGGGCCATTACATGATTTTATAAATTCTGTAAAAATTTGTAAAGCTTCCCCATGACATGTAGGAGCTCCACAAAATTTGGTTCCCCAAAATAAAATGCTGAGGTCCAGGTTTGTTCAAGTGTTGCATTATGGTCGTTTTCGACAATTTGCAAAATACATTTATTTGAAGCACTTTAGTATTTCCAAAAATAATGAAAATATTCATGGAGGCTCTCCCAATAATATTGAAGCTCCCCACGATTTTAGTTTGAATATTTGGAAAACTTAACTTGGTTCCAAAATAGAGTTTGCAATGAACCAAATTGAATTCTCAATTTTATATCTTTGATTGTCAATAATTGAATTTTTGCAATTGGGTATAAAAGTAATTTGGAACTTCCTGAACAATTTGGAAAATCAAATTAATTTGGTTTGGCCATTTTGGGCAATACATGTAGTTTGGAAATTTAGGAAGGGTTTGCTTCCTTTGTTTTTAAATTCCAAGTGTTGCTTTATTTAGAATTAGCAATTTTTAATAAGAATGCCATGATGCAATGCAAAACCAAAAAGTGAAAATTTGGCCCATATTTTAGGGTACTAATCTGGGGCTGTTACACGTATGCGTGATCCTTACTGGGTGATCGCTGCGATCCCAAGTTATGGGCGTGTCGGACCAATCCAGGAATTGTGGCACATTAGGCACCATGGCATTAAGATCTCTCCAAGCCACCTTTTCCTTCCGAGATGAATCGGTAGCCAGGTTGACTATGAGGCTTTCAGTGTGCTTGGGGAATTTGTTGCCTTTTCCTTCCTTGGAAATGTAACAGCCCCAGTTTGGTAATAAAAAAATACGAAGAATTTTTCCACTTTTGCATTCTTGTTTGCATCATGGCATCCACATGAAGTGGCTATCTCTAACTATCCGCATATGCAAGCAAGTAAAATGGGGAAGCAAAACCTTCCCAAGTTTCCACACCAAATACAAATGCTTAACTTGTCAACCAAATTGTTCTTGGACTTCCAAATTGTTAGGAAGTTCCAGATTGACATGTTTTAACCAATTCTCAAAAATACAAATATTGCCTAACAAGAAAATAAAATTGAGAATTTACAATTAGTTTAACTCAAATCCTATTTTTGAAACCAAGTTAAACCTTCCAAAAATTCAAAATAAAATCATAGGGAGCTTCATTAATATGTTGGGAGCCTCCATGATTAATTTTACTATTTTTGGAAATGAATAATTGCTCCAATTAAATGCATTTTGCAATTTATCAAAAATGACCAAATTTAAAACCTATGAACAATTGTGGGTCAAAACATTTTATTTTGCAACCCCAAATTTTGTGGGGGTTCTAGATGGTGTTGAGAGCCCACATGAATTTTTGCAGAATTTTATAAAATGTTTTGGGGCCTCAGTTAAATTCAAAAAATTGCAGCTGGACCATTTTGCAATTACATAAAATTCGAGACAGGGGGTTTTGCGAAAATTCCCCTTTCTCGCACAATGGCGACCATGGCCACTGGCGCCATGCCGCCACCTCCTCCCGCGCCCATGCCGCCGCCCCACTCCCTCGTGGCCGTGCCGCCCCGATGGACAAGAGCACGAGGGCGCTCACCTGCTCCCCCGCGTCCCTTCCCCCCGGTTTCCCCCTCGTCTCGCCCCTCTTCCCCACCCGAGCTCCACTCCGGCCGCTGTCTCTGTCAAGCATGTCGCCGTCATTCCGGTACTCCCCACGTAAATCGAGGGCCACAGGAAGGATCGCCACGTCGCCCTCTACCTCCACCACCGACGCACGCATGCTGGGAGGCGCGGAACCGAGCTAATCGAGCTCGTCTTCCCGATGACCGTCCGCCGCTTGCCGTGCTCGTCCTCGACGAATTCCGGCACACAGGTGGTTTCTTCCTGGACATCGACGAGTAGTTCGAGGTTCCCAGGTGGCAGCTTGGGACCGTGGAACAAGCTGGCTGGGGTTGTTTACTTGTAGGCCTCTTAGGCCCTATATTTGGATCTTGTTGTACTAGACAACACTACTTCGCTTCCGCATGATGAACTGATGGGTCTGTGACCTTTTGTGTGTAATTTGTATCTTTCTCATATATGAGTTGCTATATGATTTCTGTGTCATAGAGTCTGTGATGTGCCAGTTGTTCCACAAGTCTTGATCTCTGTTTTATACATCGATAGCTATGCCAGTGTTTATGGCACGATCGATGTGTTGCGTGCGAGCGGTAATTCCATGCCCTTCGATTGTGTAGCATAGCCTGTGGGTTCGGGGCGCTACATGTTGGTATCAGAGCAGGACTGCCTGTAGGAAACCATTTCTATTGGTCAATGTCGAGTCTAGTTGAAAATTATTTATAACCTAAAAATGAGTTGTAAAAACCTTCTTACGAATTCTTTTTACTCCTTACCCAACTCGCTCTACTCTGATATCTTATCTCTATTTGTTTTAAGCACGGTGTCGAAGTTTAGGTTCTCGGGGTTGGGTTCCAACCGTCCAGTGTTTGTATCGAGTCCGTTGTTTCCATTTGCTATCGCCGCGATGACGTGATGTCACACGTGGTTGCCTAATCTCTTTAGTGCTAATGCATCTTAAATCTCTATATCTGGAAGGACTCTAATTATCTATTCTAACTGTTCGGAGTTGGTTACTAACTATGTCCTTGTCCCAAATCTTCAGAATGGCTCCTGCCCGTCGTGCTAACCAAGGTGATCCGGATGCACCGCCGCCACCCTCAATGGCGGAGGTTCTGATGGCCATCGAGGAGAACCGACTGTGAAATGAGCGTCTGCTCGAGCAGTTGGTTCAACAAGGGGCTAGGAGGAACAACGACTTCAACACTCTCACCGAGTTCTTGCGGTCCCAGCCACCCACTTTCTCTGAAGCTAAGGAGCCACTGAATGCTGATGATTGGCTCCGTGCCCTCGAGCGCAAGTTCGCGGCCTTGCACGTTCCAGTGGTGGAACAAGTCAACTTCGCCACCTACCTACTGAATGGAGCCGCCGGCTCCTGGTGGGAGAGCCATGTGTCGATGTTCGACGCTGGCCATGTCTTCACCTGGGCGGAGTTCCGCACCACCTTCCGTGCGGCGTATATCCCCAAGCCTGTCATGGACCTCAAGAGGAGGGAGTTCCTGGACTTGACCCAGGGACGCATGGACGTCCAAGCCTATGGGCGAGAGTTCAACCACCTCTCCCGTTACGCCCCTCGGGACGTGACCAACGATGAGGACAAGCAGTACCTCTTCCGCAAGGGGCTCGCACCTCGGCTACACTACGAGCTCCTGCCCTTAAAGTTCCAGTACTATCAGGAGCTCTACAACCAGGCTCTTACTATGGAGCAGGGTAGGAAGGAGCTGGAGGGCTCCAAGAGGCCAGCTCCCACTAACAACCAGAGCTCCTCCTCTGAGGGCAAGAAGCGCCGGGTATTTGTGCCCTTCAGTGCGGTGCCTCGTGCTCCCTTCGCGCCAAGGCCTTCAGGGTTCAGGCCACCTCCGCCTCGCCCAGCTACCTCGACCTTGGGTGCGGCTGGAAGTGGTTTCCGCCCTCAGCTGCCTCCACCACCGCCGAGGCCCACTTGCTTCAGCTGTGGCCAGCCGGGGCACTACTCCAGAGAGTGTCCCCAGAAGGCACCGGCTACCGCAGCACCTGCACCGGCTCCCTCTACCCCAGCCGCCAAGGCCATGACCGTCAGTCGTGGCTGCCGGAACCACGTCTCGACTGAAGGAGTCGAAGAGGACCCCGGTGTTCTCATGGGTACGCTTCGAATAAATGATTATCCAGCTTCAGTTTTGTTTGATTCTGGAGCATCGCATTCATTCATATCTATAGCGTTTGCACACAACCATCAAATACCATTTGTGAACATGGACTCCCCGCTAGTGGTCAAAACACCAGGTTCTAGTTGGCCCACTAAATGGATTGCTCCGGAAGTCTAGATTACCATAGGCTATTGGTCCTTTCCGTTCTAGCTGATAGCACTGAAGTCAGATGGGCTAGATGTAATTCTGGGTATGGATTGGCTAGTCAAATATCAGGCCAATCTAGACTGTGCTGCCAAGTCTGTCTCCGTGATCCACCCAACCGTCGGGCCGGTGTGTTATTGGTCACCTTCGTCCGCAACTCCATCCGCTGCCACTCCTCTCTCACCGGAGATCAGCCTATGTTTCCTGGAAGGAACCACACTGCCTGAAATTCATGAGGTTGTCGTGGTGTGTGATTTCCCCGATGTCTTCCCAGAGGAATTGCCTGGCATGCCACCTGATCGAAGCGTGGAATTTGTCATCGAATTGGTTCCGGGAACCGCCCCAATTTCCAAAAGGCCCTACCGCATGCCAGCGGAAGAGCTAACTGAATTGAAGAAGCAACTTGATGAGCTGCTGGAAAAAGAATTCATCCGGCCGAGTAGCTCGCCCTGGGGCTGCCCGGTCATCTTTGTCAAGAAGAGGGATACAAATGTTCCTCGACTAGTTGTTGATTACCGCCCTCTGAATGCGGTGACCATCAAGAACAAATACCCTATCCCTCGAATAACTAACCTATTCGATCAACTAGCTGGTGCAACGGTATTGTCCAAGATGGATCTGAGGTCAGGATACCATCAGATCAAAATCAGAAAGGAGGATATTCCGAAGACGGCTTTCACTACCCGCTACGGGTTATATGAGTACACCGTCATGTCCTTCGGCCTCACAAATGCTCCGGCTACATTCATGAGGCTGATGAACTCCATCTTCCATGAGTACCTCGACAAGTTCGTCATTATTTACATCGATGACATCCTTGTCTACTCCAAAACCGAAGAAGAACATGCTGAGCATCTTCGGCTAGTTCTGACCAAGCTTCGAGATCACCGCCTCTATGCCAAGTTCTCCAAGTGTGAGTTTTGGCCAAAGGAGCTCATTTTTATCGTTCATGTGGTGTCAGCTGCTGGAGTGGCGGTGATACCAGACAAGATTCAGGCCATCCTGGATTGGCCAACTCCCAAGTCCGTCAAGGATATCCGCAGCTTCCTCGGGTTGGCGGGTTATTACCGCCGATTCATCGAGGGCTTTTCCAAGATTGCCAAGGCATTGACTGACCTCCTCAAGAAAAACAAACAGTTTGTGTGGTCAGACAAAGCTGAAGAGAGCTTCCAAACTCTCAAGGTCAAGCTCACTACCACACCGATGCTTGTCCTTCCTGACACCGACAAAGACTTTGTCGTCTATTGTGATGCATCACTCCAAGGCTTGGGCTGTGTTTTGATGCAAGAAGGACATGTGGTAGCCTATGCCTCTCGTCAACTCAAACCGCATGAACAAAACTATCCAACTCATGATCTAGAGCTTGCTGCCGTGGTTCATGCTCTGAAGCAATGGAATTGATCAAGGACTATGACGTGACTCTCAACTATCAGCCTGGCAAGGCCAATGTCGTGGCCGATGCTCTGAGTCGCAAGGCCTATTGCAACACCTTGATGGTTGAAAAGGCACAACCTGCTCTCCATGAGGAATTTGCTCGGTTAAATCTGGAGATTGTTCCCTCTGGATATTTATCTAACCTCGAGATCAAATCCACTCTTGAGGATGAAATCAAGGCCTCCCAGCAACATGATGCTGGCATCCGCAAGATCAAAAAGAATATTGCAAGTGGGAAGGCCAAGTGCTTTTCCGTTGATGACTCCGGTGTTGTCTATTTTGGGGACCGTCTTGTGGTACCCAAGACGGGAAATACCAAGGGGTTGATACTCCAAGAAGAACATGAATCTCCCATATCCATCCACCCCGGTAGCACCAAAATGTACCAAGACCTCCGCCCCAAATTCTGGTGGACTCGCATGAAGCGGGAAATTGCCAAATATGTTGCTGAATGCGACGTCTGTCGCCGAGTGAAGGCTGAACATCAAAGGCCAGCTGGTACCCTTCGCCCCATAGCCATTCCCGAGTGGAAATGGGATGAAGTTGGTATGGATTTCATCACCGGATTTCCGAGGTCACAAAAGGGCAATAATGCCATCTGGGTCGTCATCGACTGCCTATCCAAGGTAGCCCATTTCCTTCCGGTTTGCGAGGACATAAATGCAAAGAAATTGGCTGAGTTGTATGTTGCCCTCATTGTTCCTCTCCATGGTGTTCCACTGAGGATCATCTCAGACCGTGGGAGCCTATTTGTATCCAGATTTTGGCAGAGTTTCCAAAACGCTATGGGAACCCGCCTCAATTTCAGCACAGCCTATCATCCTCAAACTGACGGTCAAACTGAAAGGGTGAACCAAGTTCTTGAGGACATGCTTCGGGCATGTGTTATCTCCTTCGGTAAGGGTTGGTAAAAGTATCTCCCCCTCGCCGAGTTCTCCTACAACAACAGCTACCAAGCCAGTTTGCAAATGGCTTCCTTTGAGGTGCTTTATGGACGAAAATGCCGAACTCCTCTAAATTGGTCTGAAACCTGAGAGAGGCCACTCTTCGGTCCTGATGTGATCAATGAGGCGGAGGAGAAAGTCCGTATCATTCGGGAGAATCTCAAGATTGCTCAATCCCGGCAGAAGAGCTATTATGACAAACATCATCAAGAGGTTCACTATGAATTGGTGATAAAGCCTATCTTTGAGTCTCTCCCCTCCGAGGCGTTCGTCGCTTCGGGATAAAGGGCAAATTGGCACCTTGCAATGTTGGTCCTTTCACCGTCCTAGCCAAGCGAGGAGATCTCTCCTATCAACTCGAGCTATCCTCCAACTCCCGGATGTGCACGATGTTTTCCATGTGTCTCAACTCCGTCGATGCTTCAAGGATCGTATCCGAGGGGTTGATCATGAGGTGTTGGACATCCAGGAGGATTTGACTTACCGCGAACATCCTATCCGCATCTTGGATGAAGCGGAGAGGAAAACCCGCAACAAGACTATCAAGTTCCTAAAAATTCAATGGTCTAACCATTCCGAAGAGGAAGCGACTTGGGAGCGAGAAACTACTCTTCGACAGGAATATCCCGCCTTCTTCACTCAAGCCTAGAATCTCGGGACGAGATTCCTGTAAGTGGGGTAGATTTGTAACAGCCCCAGTTTGGTAATGAAAAAAATACGCAGAAATTTTCCACTTTTGCATTCTTGTTTGCATCATGGCATCCACATGAAGTTGCTATCTCTAACTATCCACATATGCACGCAAGTAAAATGGGAAAGCAAAACCTTCCCAAGTTTCCACACCAAATACAAATGCTTAACTTGTCAACCAAATTGTTCTTGGACTTCCAAATTTTTAGGAAGTTCCAGATTGACATGTTTTAACCAATTCTCAAAAATACAAATATTGCCTAATAAGAAAATAAACTTGAGAATTTATAATTGGTTTAATTCAAATCCTATTTTTGAAACCAAGTTTAACCTACCAAAAATTCAAAATAAAATCATAGGGAGCTTCATTAATATGTTGGGAGCCTCCATGATTAATTTCACTATTTTTGGATATGTTTAATTGCTCCAATTAAATGCATTTTGCAATTTATCAAAAATGACCAAATTTAAAACCTATGAACAATTGTGGGTCAAAACATTTTATTTTGCAACCCCAAATTTTTTGGGGGTTCTAGATGGTGTTGAGAGCCCACATGAATTTTTGCAGAATTTTATAAAATGTTTTGGGGCCTCAATTAAATTCAACAAATTGCTGCTGGACCATTTTGCAATTACAGAAAATTTGAGACAGGGGGTTTTGCGAAAATTCCCTTTCTCGCACAGTGGTGACCATGGACACTGGCGCCATGCCGCCACCTCCTCCCGCGCCCATGCCGCCGCCCCACTCCCTCATGGCCGTGCCGCCCCGGTGGACAAGAGCACGAGGGCGCTCACCTGCTCCCCCGCGTCCCTTTCCCCCTGGTTTCCCCCTCGTCTCGCCCCTCTTCCCCACCCGAGCTCCACTCCGGCCGCCGTCTCTGTCGAGCACGTCGCCGTCGTTCCGGTACTCCCCGCATAAATCGAGGGCCACAGGAAGGATCGCCGCGTCGCCCTCTACCTCCACCACCGTCGCACGCATGCTGGGAGGCGCGGAACCGACCTAATCGAGCTCATCTTCCCGATGACCGTCCGCCGCTCGCCGTGCTCGTCCTCGATGAATTCCGGCCGCCGTGGTTGACCCCGACCCTCACGACCACGCCTACGTGCTCCTGGTGAGCTACTCCCCAGCCTGGACCTCCTCCCCCTCCCCTTCTCCCTCTCGCCGCTGTTCATAGTCGCCGCGGCTGCCACCGTCACCGTGGTCACCACCGTCGCCGCCCCGGCCTGGGCACCAGCCTAGGCCGGCCAGACGGCCGGTCGCCTCAGATAGGTGCCCGGCCTGGGCACCGGTCTGGGCCGGCCGGGAGGCCAGCACCCTCAGGCATATGCCCGGCCTGAGCCCTGGCCTGGGCCGGCCAGGAGGCCGGCCGCCTCCGACACAGGCCCGGCCTGGAAACTGGCCTGGGCCGACGTGGAGGCCGGCCCAAACAGTA
Source organism: Puccinellia tenuiflora (assembly GCA_012064385.1). Classification (NCBI taxonomy): domain Eukaryota; kingdom Viridiplantae; phylum Streptophyta; class Magnoliopsida; order Poales; family Poaceae; genus Puccinellia; species Puccinellia tenuiflora. Next base: position 386,659 of record QRDG01001371.1, read on the forward strand.
AAAACAGTTTTTGTTTAAAATAAAATAATTCATAACTATTTGAATATTGCTTCAAATTTGACAAATCAAATATCAAATTGTTCAGAAAAACAATACCTATCATTTGGTAACATTGCCATGCCTTTTGAGTAAATACTTTTGCCTTTATCTAAGAATTCCTAAAATGGCTTAAATAATACCAGAATTGGGAAAATCATAACTTGTTAAATAAGTAACCAAAAATTATGAATAAAATATCAATGTGATCAGCACTTCAAATGCTATCAAACCATGCTAATATCACATCATGATCACAAATATTTATTTGATGTTATTCTTTAATGGATTAAATGAGTTAAATTCGAATAATTATTTAATTCACTAGTTATTCATCGAAACTCGGAAAATTACAAATAAGGTACCAAAATGATCGGTAGAACAAAACCTACTTAATCATGTCATGTTCATGCATATTTAAGCCACTTCTTTTGAAATGTAATAAATTATACCTAATGTGGTCACTAAGATAAATATGGGGTTGTTTCCAAATAATTGCACTAATTATTTGGAACTCCATTTAATTTGTTAGATAAATTACATGATGATATCTTTGCATAAACTTCTCATGACATCATGTGTTTGAGCATTGCACCTTGTCTTCGTGTGATTTTTTTTCTATTCTTGCTTGGGTATCGATAGATTCCAGAGTCGAGGGTTCCCTCGCCTATTCCGACGAGCCGTACTACACGCCCCAGCAGCAAGGCAAGAGATAACCTAACCTTCTTGGCATCTAGTATCCTATTGTTTTATAAACTTATTTTATCCACCATAATATTGCATTCGATTCCAATGTCATTTTTCGATCAAGTACTAGAGTATCCTATGAATGCATGTTTTTCCCTGAGCCATCACATGCTTCCCCTCCTATGAACCCTAGGTTTGATGTGTTGGCCGGAGGCAAAGATATAATTGTTGTATATATAGATGCTTAGTGATGCTTAGCCATGCTTAGTTAAATGTTACATTGTCCGTTGATTAATTCCATGATATTGATGTTGATGGAATGTTCGGACATGGAGGTTACGGTTGGTACTTAATTAAATTTGCTTAAAAGGCTTGGATGAGTTGCCATCGGGGATGGTGTTTTGCCTCATTCTTGCCCCTAAGTGCGAGTTCCTGTCTTCGGAACCAAGGTCTGAGTGTGCTGCCATTGGTGGGGACATATGGAATCCTCTTTAACTGAATAACTTGTGCGGGCGTATCCAAGGGTCCTCTATTTTGATATTTCCATTTGTGTGTGGGTGTGTGAGTGGAAAAGAAAATGATGAGGATGATGGTGTTTTGGACGTGGCGATGGGGGCAGGGGCCAAAATAGGCTGGGTAAACTTGCCCTGTCGCCACAGATGACTCTTGGATAGTCTCATGCGAGGTAAAGGTTTAACCGCGCCCACTCGCCGGCCTTCCCCGGAAGAGGGCCAATCAGGTGAGCCGGACAGTACCGGTGGGTAAATTAGTACATCCCTGCAGGGTAAATCTTTTCGAAAAGCCGTGTCCGCGGTTATGGACGCCTTGGGAATGGATTTACGGGATCATATAAAACTTTAACCTTAATTAAAATTTTGGCAGCTAAAGGTTGCAATTCAACGTGTGATAAAAGGTTCATTTCCTCGAGGGTGATTCGAGGGAGTGCCTTGGTGGAGATGAGAGATGTTTGGGCTACAAGTTGGTTCGACGAGAACTGAAGATGAAAGTTACTCTCTTACCCCTTTTTGGAAAACATTCTGAGTAGACGATGCCATGGGTCTTTATGTCTTTTAAAAAGTAAAACTAGCTTTATGCAAATTAGTTACATATACAACTTTAGAGCCTCCGTCAACATTGGGCCTATATCGCCCTACTAAACTTGCGAGTATGTCGTACTCAGTCTCTCTTTGCTGCCTTTATTACTTGTTTCAAAGGAGGACGACACCGAGCACACAGGTGGTTTCTTCCTGGACATCGACGAGTAGTTCGGGGTTCCCAGGTGGCAGCTTGGGACCGTGGAACAAGCTGGCTGGGGTTGTTTATTTGTAGTCCTCTTAGGCCCTATATTTGGATCTTGTTCTACTAGACAACACTACTTCGCTTCCGCATGATGAACTGATGGGTCTGTGACCTTTTGTGTGTAATTTGTATCTTTCTCATATATGAGTTGCTATATGATTTCTGTGTCGTAGAGTCTGTGATGTGCCAGTTGTTCCACAAGTCTTGATCTCTGTTTTATACATTGATAGCTATGCCAGTGTTTATGGCACGATCGATGTGTTGCGTGGGAGCGGTAATTCCATGCCCTTCGATTGTGTAGCATAGCCTGTGGGTTACATAGCCTCTCTATATAATTCCGGGGTCGGGGCGCTACAGGAAGTCATACCATCAGACTCTGAAGCGGCATCATCTTTCTCTTTGTCGTCCTTTCTGGATTTGCGCTTGTTCCTAGACTTGCCAGCTTTGGGGTCTTTGGCGATATCTCTGTTGATATGACATTGCTGGTTGGTGTGGGAGGATGTGCCATCGGCCCTGAGGTGATGCACACAAGGCTAATGTTTAATGTCGTCATAAACGACCTTCCGCGGACGCGACGATCGACTATTTGCCGGCTTTTTATGTTGGGAATATGCCCTAGAGGCAATAATAAAATGGTTTATTAGCATATTCATGTTTATGATAATAGTTTATTATCCATGCTATAATTGTATTAATTGGAAACATAATACATGTGTGGAATATAAACAAACAGGTGTCCCTAGTAAGCCTCTACCGGACTAGTTCGTTAGTTAAGAAATGGTTAGAGTTTCCTAACCATGGACTTGTTACAGTCACTTGATAATGAGTCAATCATTAGGAGAATGATGTGATGGACAAGACCAAATAATAAAGAGTTGCAATTGATCGTGTCACACAGTTTCATTGCCAATGCTTTTAGAATATGCCAAGTATAGTTTCCTTAGACCATGAGATTATGTCACTCCCGTTTACCGGAGGATTACTTTGGCGACATAAAACGTCGCTTCGTAACTGGGTGATTATAAAGATGGTTTCAGGTATCTCCGATGGTAAGTTGTTGAGTGACATGTATCAAGAGTGTGATTTGTCCCTCCATGTGACGGAGAAGATATCTCCAGGCCTTTTCGGTAATATAGCATCATAAAGTTTGCAAACATGTGATTAAGTGGTAATCACGGAGATCCTATATTATGGTCGAGTAAAGAGAACTTGCCAGGTAACGAGATTAAACTAGATATGGGGATATCGACGATCAAATCTCGGGCAAGTAAAATATCATGAGACAAAGGGAATCGTCTACTAGATTAATTGAATCTCCAGCAACGTGGTTCAACTGATAGAGATCTTCGTTGAATATGTAGGAGTCAATATGGGCATCCCGGTCCCGCTATTGATTATTGATCGGATCATGTCTACATGTTCTCGAACCCGTAGGGTCACACACTTAACGCTCTGATGTAGCTAGGGATAGCGATGAGATAATTGATGGTATGAACGAAATATTGATTCGGAGTCTCGGATGAGATCCTAGACGTCACGAGGAGATCTGGAAGAGTCCGGAGAATAAGATTCATATAAGGAAAGTGGTTTCCGGAGGTGTCAGAAAGGTTTCGGGATTTTTTGGCAGGGTGCCGGTTTTTTCTGGAAGGTTCTAAAAGAGTCTAGAAGTGGGGCCCACCTGTTATTTGGGGCCCACATGGACCAATGGGTGGTGCAGCAGCCCTAATGGGCTGGCCGCACCAGCCCGTGGGCCAATCCGGACAAGGAAAGGAGGAAAGGGGGCCGAATCCCATAAGGACTCGGCTTGGCTTGGGGGCCAAGCAACCCTAGCCGTCCGGCCCTAGGGTTCCCCTTGCCTCCACCTATATAAAGGGGTGGGGGGTGCGGCACACCAATCCAAGGGAGGCCCTAGCCGCACCTCACCCTAAACCCTAGCCGCACCACCTCCACCTAGGGCTGCCGCGCCACCCCTCTCCTCCTCTTACTTGGCTTAGGCGAAGCCCTGCTCACGGAGTACTCCACCATCAACACCACCACAACCGTCGTGCTATTGAGATCCATCTAGCCACTTCCACCTTGCTTGCGGGATCAAGAAGGAGAAGTCTACATCGAGCCGTACGTGTGGATATCGCGGAGGTGGTGATCGTGCGGTGCTTCATCGGATTGGATCACGAGGATAATACATCTCCTCACGACTAGATACGTCTAGTTGCGGGGATCGACTAGCCAACCGCTGCACCGACAAAACGTTTTCTCGATCTTCGAGGGTAAGAGATTGGATCTCCACTTCGCTACTTACATCTAATAGATCTAGATCGTGGGGTTTATTCCGCTTGTTACGTAGGAATTTTTTTTGTTTTCTATGCAACGACCCCTTCAGTGGTATCAGAGCCTAGATCTATTCGTAGATGTTGGTGCGATTAGAATGCAGGGAGTTATGGGCATTGATATTTTTGTTGCTACCTTCTCGCGTGTATTTTGTATCTTATTGGATAGTTGGATTGAAGCGGCCCGGACCAACTTTACTCGTCCACGCACGAGAGACCGGTTCCACAATTGACATGCAACTTGCATTGCATAAATGGCTGGCGGGTGTCTGTTTCTCTGGCTATGGTGAGATGCAATCTGCAATGGAAGGCGTTTAAAAAGGATGAGTAAATAAGTGATTCGGCCATTTTGCATCACTATTTTATATCATAATTTGCTGTTATATATGGATATATTTCATATTAGAGTGCAATACTTATGTTATTTTATCTTATTTTGCATGTTTGATGATTGTTGGTGATTTTACTGCCGGAGCCCGGAATCAGCTGGAAAAGGCACCGTCAAGATACCGTACCTCTACATCGCCAAAAATTCCAGAAAAATTCAGAGATCATTATTTTACCAGATGACGGAAGAAGCCAAAAGGGCGATCGGAGGGGAGCCACCAGGGCGCCAGGTGGTACCTGGCTGCGGCCCCCTTGGGCCACGGCTGGGGCCCACCTGGTTGCCCTAGGTCACCTCCGGCTTCCCCCTTTGGCGTATATCTCCCTATTGACTAAAAACATCGGGGGTCTCTTCAAAGAAATATTCCGCCGTCGCCACGAGGGCGGAAACCACAGAGAGAGAAAAAGCTCTCTGGCAGGGAGAAAACTGCTAGGGAACTTCCTTCTCGGAGAGGGGAGATCGTCGCCATCATCATCATCGTCACGGGCTTCATCGGGATCATCATCCTCATCGACAGCACCATCATCCCCACAGCTCCACTCCGTTCCGCTGTTGCGTCTAGGGTTATACTTGTTGTAGTTCATTGGGATCACTTTTTCGATGTTGATTGCCTTGTGTAGTTGATGCTATTGAGTTTTATCGGTGAAATACTTTTATGACAGATTGTTCATCATTCATTCATCACCCCTGATTATGATCCATATGATGTCTTGTGAGTAGTTCGTTTAGTTCTTGAGGACATGGGGAAGTCTTGTTGCAAGTAGCGGATTATGCTGAGTAGTATTTAATGGTTTGATATTTAAGTTGTGGTGCTATTCTTCTAGTGGTGTTGTGTGAACGTTGACTACATGACACTTCACCTTTATGGGCCTAGAGGAATGCATCGTGTATTTAGTTTGCTTGTGAGGTGGTTGCAGGATTGACAGAAACCTAAACCCCCGCCGGTAAACTAGTGCATTTGGAGCCTTCTGAGTTTGAAGCAACATTTGGAGACACTCTTTCTGCTGCTCATGTGGCAACAGGTCCTCCACCTACTGAAAGTGTTACATTTAAAATACCTATGGGAATTGTTGATCGTGTTATGAGTAACCGTTATGCAGGAGATGGAACGGTTCATCCTGGTTATCATTTGCTATTTATGAGAGATATATGTGGTTTGTTTAAGATTGCAGGGGTCTCTATAGAAGTGATCATGCGGAAATTATTTTCATTGTCACTGAAAGACAAAGCTATGGAGTGGTATAGGCTATTGGATGATTCTCATCTTCTGGATTGGGATAAAATAGTGCCTCTCTTTTATGCTAAATTTTATCCTCTGCATGAAATTAACCAAGACAGGAATTATATTTATAACTTCTGGCCTCGCAAAGGAGAAAGTATTGCTCAAGCTTGGGGCAGATTGAAAGCTTTAATGCTTAAGTGCCCTATTCATGATATCCCCAGAAGCGTTATAGTTACAAATTTGTATGCAAGATTTTCTCGTCATGACAAGGACTTGCTTGATGCTTCCTCAGTTGGATCTTTCTTAAATAAGAAGATTGATTATAGATGGGATCTTTTTGAAAGAATTCAACGCGATACTAAAAGAATGGGAAATTGATAAAGGTAACGAATCAGCTATAATTTGTGAGTATGAATGCATTAAATCTTTTGGTGAAACTCCTGATTTTCATGAGTTTAGTGCTAAATATGGTCTTGATTCTCAAATCATTGTTGATCTCTTTAATGCTTTTGCATCTTACATTGATATTCCTAAGCAAAAGTGGAATAAGTTCCATGAACCCAATAAAGAAATTGAAATCGCTCCTATCACTGAAAATGCAATACAAGTTTACACTCCTGATCCTATTTTGCCTATTTCCTATGTGGAGAAATTGCCTTTTCCTGTTTGAGTAAAAGAACATGCTATGATTACCAAAGTTGTTAAGAAAAGTGGGAAGAAAGCTAAAGAGCACAATGAACAACTGAAAGTGCAACCTTCTGTAGCTTTAGTTAAGGATTTAATACGAGAAAATGTAGAAGGTGGTCATATAGTTTTTTGTGAGGAAGCTTCTAATATTGTTAGGCCTTTTAAAAGAAAAGTTAAAAAGGCTGGTTCTCCTGTTATATCTGTGAAAATTGGTGATCATTGCTACAATGGTTTGTGTGATATTGGTGCTAGCTCGAGTGCAATACCTTTTTCTCTATATCAAGAAGTGATGCATGAAATTGGGAGTTGTGAAATTGAGGATGTGGTTATTCAGCTTTCTAATAGAGATACCATCTCTCTGGTGGGAATCGTTAGAGATGTTGAAGTTTTATGTGGTAAGATTAAATACCCTGTTGATTTCCTACTACTTGGTTATGTTACAGATAATTCTTGTCCTATTATATTTGGTAGACCTTTCTTAAATATTTGCAGTGCGGTTATTGATTGCAAAAAGGAAAAGGTTTTTTCTAAGTTTGGTAGTGAAAGTTATGAGTTTAATTTCTCTAAATTTACTAAACGACATCATGAAAAAGAATTGCCTAATGAGGACTATAAAATTGAAAAGATTGCTGCTATTGCTGTTGCTCCTAATGATCCCTTGCAGCAATTCATGGAGGACCATGAGAGTGAAGTTTTTATGCAGGAGAGAAATGAGTTGGAGGACTTTTTCCTCCATCAACCTACAATTCTAAAGCATAATTTGCCAGTGGAATCCTTAGGGATGCTGACCCCTCCTATGGGAGATCCAGTCTTTGAACTTAAAATTCTTCCTGATGATCTCAAATATGCATTTATTGATGAAAAGAAAATATATCCTGTTATTATTAGTGCTAAACTTTCAGGACAGGAAGAAGAGAGATTATTGGAAGTACTTCGGAAACATCGAGGAGCAATGGGGTACACTCTGGATGATCTTAAAGGGATTTCTCCCGCTGTATGTCAACATATAATTAATCTCGAGCCTGACGCAAAACCTGTTGTTGATCATCAACAGAGATTAAATCTGAAAATGAAGGAAGTGGTAAGAACGAGGTTCTCAAACTCCTCAAAGCAGGTATAATTTACCCTATTGCTGATAGTAGGTGGGTTAGCCCTATGCATTGTGTTCCTAAGAGAGGAGGTATCACTGTAGTTGCAAATGATAATGATGAACTTATTCCTCAAACAGTTGTAGTCGGGTATAGAATATGCATTGATTTTCGAAAATTAAATAAGGCTACAAAGAAAGATCATTATCCTTTGCCTTTTATTGATCAAATGCTAGAGAGGCTTTCTAAGAACACTCATTTTTGTTTTCCTGATGGTTATTCTGGTTTTTCTCAAATAGCTGTTGGACACCAGGACCAGGAGAAAATTACTTTTACCTGTCTTTACGGAACTTATGCTTATAGACGTATGCCTTTGGGTTTATGTAATGCTCCTACTACTTTTCAAAGATGCATGTCTGCTATTTTTCATGGTTTTTGTGAGAAAATTGTGGAAGTATTCATGGACGATTTCTCTGTCTATGGGACTTTGAAAGGACAAACGATGTCGCCTAGTGGGGGGTGAATAGGAGATTTATAACTTTTACGGTTTAAGGCTTAATAATTGCAGAATAAAACTAGGTGCTTAAATTAACAAGCCAACAACCTAAATAAACTAGGCTCACCTATGTGCACCAACAACTTATGCTAAGCAAGACAAACAACAAGAAGATAGCAAGATATAAAACTTCAAGCACGAAGGCTATCACAATGTAAATTGCATAAGTAAAGAGCTCGGGTATAGAAATAACCGAGGCACGCGAAGACGAGGATGTATTCCCGAGTTCCTCCTTGTTAAGGGAGTACGTCTCGTTGAAGGGGTGTGAGCTTGCCACAAAAGGCCTACTCAAGACGCCACAAAAGGCCTCACCCTATTCTCCGATGAACCTCACCCCAAGGGTTAGGTTCACCTTCCACTATTGGAATACTTCAAGGCGGAATCCGGAGCCTTCACAACGATCTTGGGGCACACACCCACAACTCAATCGGGTGCTCCCAAACCTTGCCCGAAGCTTCACAACTCGAAGTCTTCACGACACCACCAACCGTCTAGGGTACACAATGCACCCAAGAGACACAAGCTCTTGGGAACATAATTCACTCAAGAGTAACAAGCTTCTCTAACTTCAATCCCATGTATCACCGTGAGGAGCACAAAACGATGCACCAAATGCAATGGCAAGAGCACAAGTGCTCAAATCCTTCACTCTCAAATCCCACCAAAAGCAACTAATGCTTATGGGGGGAGAAGAGAGGAAGAACTAAGAAGAACTCAACAAATGAATCCCAATATCTAGATCCAAAGGGTTCCCATCACAAAGAGGAGAAAGTAATTGGTGGAGTTGTAGATCTAGATCTCCTCTCTCTTTTCCCTAAATTTGGGCAAGAATCATTGGAGGGATTGAGAGAAATCAAAGCTTTGGAGGTCAACAATGGAGGAGTGAGAGAAGCTCCAAAACTTGGGAACCATTGGGGAAGAAGACCCCTTAAATAGGTCCCCACCAAATCCAACCGTTGTGTGCAGTTTTTCCTGCGCGGGCTGGAACTTCCGGGGTTAACCCCGGAATTTCCGGACCCCCTCCGGAGAGAATCGCCAAAACAACTTAGCCAAAATCCTCGGAAGAAAAATATGGGCCGGAAATTCCAGTTCATATATGGGCCGGAACTTCCGGGGGACGGAATTTCCGGCCTCCTGGCCGGAACTTCCGCCCCACTAAAGAACTGCAGAAAGTGCAAAACGAAAACGGGCATATCTTTTGGATCCGGACTCCGTTTTCGATGATCTTGGGCTCATTAGAATCATAACGACGAGCTATACAAGAATATACAGATAAACATCATAGTCCAACAAGGGAAGATAAAACCAAATGGGGAAAGGTAAAACCTCTCTATAAAAGACGAACCGATAAACCTCCAAAACCAAAAACGCAAAAGGATATCCATATGAAAACCGTTTTTGGTGAAATTGGACTTGTCATGACAAGCACGACAAGCACCAAGACCTCACCATGATAAGATCCAAATAAGAACCAATAAATATGATTGCAAGGATGCAAAGGTTTGAGCTCTCCACGAACGATGCGATCAACATACTCGGTCGAGAGCCCCTCTTGATAGTACGGCTATCTAACCTATAACCCGGTCTCTCAACTAACATCATGAGACCGGTAAAGTAGAAACCCTATCAAGATCATACCTTTGCCTTGCGCATAATCGACTTGAGGTTGACGATGACGATCTTCATCTTCTCAAGATGAACCACCTTTCTTGATTGCGCTTTGCTTGGTGAAGACTCATATGTTGCTCCCCCATACACCAATATGGGAGAACTTCTTCTTCAGCATAACTTCACTTGGCCTTTATCTTCAAATGGATGGAAAGCTCCAAGCATATGATATCTTCTTGTTGATCATCTTGAATTTGCACCACACCACTTGACACCGTCCTTCATGAGCTACACGGGATCTTCCTTTTGATGCAAGCTCATGACAAGACATCTAACCCCTTAGAAATACCAAGCATATCGATCATGGGTTAGTTCACAAAGCTATATTGAATTCCTTACCATACCATGAGATCACATGATCCCTCATGATACATTACTAGCCTTGTGTGTTGATCAATTTGCACTTAGCCTTGATCAACATATAATCTTCTTCTTCCCTTAGCCTTGATTCCAACATATGGAGATCAAGCAAAGCAAATGGACACACCTACAAGTAGCTCAATACAAACGTTAGTCCATAAAGATTGTCATTAATTAGCAAAACCACACATGGGGGCAACCATGCACTTTCAGACTTCTTTTGATAATTGCCTACACAATCTCGACAAAGTTTTGCAGAGATGTGAAGAAACAAACCTTGTTTTGAACTGGGAAAAATGCCATTTTATGGTTAATGAAGGTATAGTTCTTGGACACGAAATTTCGGAAAGAGGCTTTGAAGTAGATAGAGCTAAAATTGAAGCTATTGAGAAGAAGCCTTGCCCAAGAGATTTTAAAGGTATACGCAGTTTTCTTGATCATGCTGGTTTTTATAGGAGGTTTATAAAGGATTTTTCTAAAACCTCTAAACCTCTCACTAATCTTTTCCAAAAAGATGTTCCTTTCGTTTTTGATGATGATTGTAAAGAAGCTTTTGAAATTCTTAAGAAAGCTTTAACAACTGCTCCAGTTTTTCAACCTCCAGATTGGAATTTGCCTTTTGAGATAATGTGTGATGCTAGTGATTTTGCCGTAGCGCTGTTTTAGGACAGGGCATTGATAAAAAAACTGAATGTTATTAATTATGCTAGCAAAACTCTTGATAGTGCTCAAAAGAATTATGCAACTACTGAAAAAGAATTTTTAGCTGTTGTTTTTGCTTGTGATAAGTTTAGACCTTACATTGTTGACTCTAATGTAACCATTCATACTGATCATGCTGCTATTAAATATCTCATGGAAAAGAAAGATGCTAAGCCACGGCTTATTAGATGGGTCCTTTTGTTGCAAGAATTCGATTTGCATATAGTTGATAGGAAGGGAGTTGACAATCCAGTTGCCGATAACTTGTCTAGAATGGAAAACATTGTTGATGATCCTATTCCTGTTAATGATAATTTTCCAGATGAACAGTTGGAAGCCATAAAGGTAAACACTCATGAAAATCCTTGGTATGCAGATTATGCTGACTTTATTGTTTCCAAATTCTTGCCTCCAAATTTTACTTATCAGCAAAGGAAGAAATTCTTTTATGACTTGAGGCATTATTGTTGTGGTATTGTCGAATCTAGCCGCGGCAGGGGTGCCATCGAGCTAGGTAGAGAGAGGAGTTTTGGAGACGAGGGGTGTTCCGGCGACAGGATGACAAAGGGTTTACCCAGCTTCGGATCTCGCGATGGTGGCGACACCCTACGTGCTGCTATAAATCACTATAAGGCAATATCACCGAGTTACAGTGAAGGTGTGGATCGAGATTGTGAGCATGTTCGTGCCCTAAGGTCCCGTAGGCCGGCTTATATAGGCGTCCGGACCTAGGGCTTATAGGAGGAAACCTAACCGACTAAGTACAGAGTTCTACTCTAATCCGGCTTGGGCCCTGCCTTGTGGGCTAAGTCTTCCGCAATGCAGGCAGGCTTCTGGAACCTTCCCTTAGCCGGATGGGCCTCCTGTGTTTCATCATAATGGGCCACCCGGTAAGCCGGATTCGGCTTACCACCACTATGTGCCACCCTGGTATGTTGGTTTTTAGTCTTCTCCGTGAGGACACCTGTTCGGCATAACCCCAACAGTAGCCCCCGGAAAGCTTCAAGTACTTCAGCGGCTGGCTTCAATCTTTCGGCAATGTGTTGTCCGGGAAATTCATCATCCTTCTTCAGTCTTGGAGCATTCCCAGAAACCTACAGTCATGCCGAACAGGTTTGTCCATTTCGGTGTGCCGGCTCTTTATGCCGAAAAGCACTTGGACGAGTAATGACACGCGTCTGTTGATTTGATGGCTATGTCAGACCCATCAGCATGAGTGGAGGAGCATCTTTGAATGCAGGGGCTAACTCCGTTTTTCCCACGCAAGAATCGAGGCGTCGGAGGGAAGGAACTTCTCCAATGGCTCGATCCCGTGACGCGTGGCGGAAACTACGTCTCCTGTCAGTTGCCCGAATCTCAGCGTGTCCCCTATTTAAGCTGGACGCCTCGCCTTCGTCGCGACCACGCTGCCATTTGCAAACCCTAGCTTCTTCCTCTTAGATCTCCTGAGCTTGAGTTCTTCTAGTTCATCACCGAGATCCATGGCATCTAGCGTCCCCAGCTCTCCTGTGATCGACGCCGCGTCGCTCGGTTCGGCTCCGCTGATGGGAGACTCCCCATCCACAGCCACCGCCGCCACTATCGAGCCAACCGCCGCTGCATCTGCATCTCCTCCAACTCCGACGAGCACCTCCACCGCTTCGGGTCGCGACGAAGTAGCTTTAGCGAAAGCTGCAACCGAAGCCGCTGCCACAGTGGCCTCTGCATCCGCAGCTGCTGCTGCTGCCGCCGAAGACGTCAGTGTCGGCGAGGAGGAAGAGGAAGAAGAAGCCGGCAACAACAAAGGTGCGGCCAACAACCCGTCCCACAACTGGGCTTGCTCGGTGGTGGATGAGATCGAGCTGAAGGGTATGGAGGCCGATGGAGCCATTCTTCCGTCCTCAGAGTCGGCGCCGACTCGGCGATCCGCCCTCGGCGACCCTTCTCCTACTCCCATCAAGGATGAACGGGTGCTTCTCTCTTCCCATGTCATTAGGGGATTCTCTTTGCCGCCTTCGGCTTTTCTGATAGAGGTCCTAGACCATTACGGCCTCCAACTCCACAACATCACTCCCAACAGTTTGCTATACATCTCCGGCTTTGTAGCACTCTTCGAAGGCTATTTAGGCATAAAACCTAGGTTAGACTTTTTCGAAAGATGCTTCTTAGTCAAGAGGCAAACCGTGAACAAGGAGCTGCTGGTGGCCGGCTCTATCAGCTTCAACTGCCGCCGGGATATAGATTGGTACCCTTCGGTGCCAATCGTTGATTCGGCGAAGGGGTGGGCATCCACCTTTTTCTACTGCAAAGACGTGGCGCTGCCAAACCGGCTGCAGGGGCTTGCCCCTTTCACAGACGAGGCTGGCACGCCCCTGCCTTGGTGGAAAAAGAAGCCGTCAGCTAAAATGCCAGCAGATCATGCTGCCATTCAAGCAAGGATTTTGCAGTTGACTTCCGGCTCTCCTCCCCTAACTGGGGAGGACACCATAAATTGCTGGATGAAGAGATGGATCCAGCCCCTCCAACATCGTGCTCGACTTTTATGCGAATACACGGGCGACTCTGATCCCTTGCGGATCAATAAAAAAGACCTGGAGCAAGACCTCTTTGAGGCTCACTTCAACAAGCTCATCAAGGCCCGGCCTGGCGAAGGCCGGCAATATGAAGAATCAATGCCGATGTATACGGCATCCAACCCTCCCCCAAAGGTACTTTGTCAAACCAAAGTTCAATTCTTTGAGAGATTATGAATTCATGCTTAACAATCTAACTCGTGTTTATTCTTCAGATTCCCGGTGTTGCCGTCTCCGGGTCAGCTGGTACATCGTCCAGCAAAGTGACCAAGCGGCCAGTCACCTTTTCTTCGGCCCCTGCAGAGAGCCGGAAGAGAAAAAGCCAACCAATCACTATTGGCGCCAAGTCATCCAAAGATGATGACGCTCTCGCTGGGCTTAACATCCCCAGCAAGAAGTAAGTCGGCTAATTACATCTCTTCTTTGCTCAGCAATATTGCCGGATTTTCTGTTCTTACCCCCTTTATCTTTTGCAGGATAAAGAAGGGCGCTCCATTGAAAATAAAGATGCTCACCACAAGGAAGAAAGTCTCTCCCGCCGTTCCTCCCCCAACTCCTTCAGTCCCAGAGCCGAACCCAATTGAGGAGAGCACCCGCGCCATGGCGGCAGTCCCCACTCTGGGTAAAGCCGGGATTATTCCTCCCACACAGTGGATGGAAATGACGGGGAAGGTAATAGAATCTTCCTCTCCAAGGGCTGAAGCTCCGGCTAATGATGCCCCAATTTTTCCTCCCATTAAGGTAGAAGCTTTCGATGACGAGGGATACATCAAGCCGGAATTCATGAGCTGGTTCATAAAAGCACCTCGGCTTCCCCGGAAAAAAGGAGCAACCCTCCGGGATGACGAGCCGGAACAAACCAAGGCCTATGACACCTTTGATGTCATAGAGATCCTCGAAGATCAGCAGAATTACTTTGCTGATAGCTTTGAGGCCGGCATGTCCCTTCTCCGCGAGCACTACCAGGTACACATCTTCCCCAGTAGCCCCCGAGCACTATGCCGGGTTAAGTTATAAGAACTAGCCGACATAGTGATCCGAGTCAATGCGTATGCATATGCTTAGCCCCCCAGCCATGAAATGTCGTCCTGTAACCACTTCAGCTTGTCAATATAGCTTTAGGCCTTTAGCAACTCCTTACGCAGATCCACCAAAAAATTGGCGCTGAAACCATCAATTGTTTGGGTGTGCGAAATCAGGAGGTGCGCCGGCTAAAGACCGAGCTGGCAAACAAGGATGACATCATCGCCGGGATTGAGGCAAACCGAGTTCAGTACCAGGGTACAAATGCCGAATCCTTAACTTTGAATGTAAAGCTCGTTTTTATACTGCTGACATTTTGTCTTGCAGATGCCATCGCCAAAGCCAAGGAGTTTGCCGAGAGCGCAGGCAGCATCGACCGGCTCCGCAATGAAAACATTGAGCTGAATAAGCTTAATCAATCAATGGCGGCGGAGCTGGAGACGGCCAAGAAGAGCCTTGCCAAAGCCAAATAGATTCCAGAGACAGAAAGGCAGAATCACAAGGATGCCCTTCATGAAGTCCAGGATCGGCTTGACAAGCGCATCGACGAATCGCTGGCTATCGACAACCAGCTTTTGAGTAAATTTTGAAAAAACTCAAACTCATTGTTTTCTGTCGTAGCCAAACATAACTGAACTTCGCCTTTTTGCAGCTCCGGCGGGTTATGGCCATGAGCTAACAGCGGAAAACCGGCTTGTCCAGATCTTGGAAGTAGGGGAGCTTATCCCGAAGATACTTTCTTCGGGAAGAAAGCTTGTCGAGAAATTCTTTCCCAGCAACCCCGAACCCTTGACGGACCTTGCAGGTTTGGAAGCCGAACTAGACGAGGCGACTTCGTTCTTTGACGAACGGTTGCGGTCCAGTGCTCGTGGAGGTGCAAAGACGGCATTGGGCCTGATGATGGCGCACTACCCGGAGGCAGAAGCCTGGCGCGTAGCATCCGGCTTTCCTCTTGAAAAGGAGGACGGCACGCCACTGGATGATCAAGAACGCAAGAAAATCCTTCGCTCTGTCTCCGGCTATGCCAGCAAAATTGCCAATATGGTCTCCCTGGCCACCATCTTCAAGGAAGTGCCATGCCCGCCAACTCCCATCCAGTCTGATGATGATGGCGAAGAGGCGAACAAATCTTCATAAGCCGAATTTGATCCCTGAGCCGGCCATCCTGAAAATGTAATAGGCAAGATGTAAAGCTGTCCCAATAAAATATATGTCTAGAAACAACTAAGCCTTTTGATGTATGTTAATCAGCTTCTATATTTGCAAATTTGCAATTTTATGCCTCAGTTTATTCTGGCCTTGACACCTTAGCCTTTAAGCGCCGGCAAACCTATTGCGAAGCAAACTTGCTGAGCAACAGGGTACGCAATGACCAATCTATTTAGACTCAGAACAAGTGCCACCTTTCAGTGCCGAAACGCTTTGAAGCAACCCGGCGCAAATAGCTAGCAGACAAACATTAATTTGGCAAAATGTTGTGTTCTCATCACCTTAAGGCGGATTCAACATGAAATAGTTTACCAACGAGCAACACAGGCAATTTTGGGTAAACAGATAATAGCAATAAGATCATTGGAAAATAAAGGATGGTACAGATTCTCGAATTCACATGAGAGAAGCCAATTTTTATTTCATGATCACATTGACATGGTTACAATAGAATTTGCTAAGTGTAAAAAGGACGTAGCTGAGCGACATTCCACGGACGTTTCGTCTCATCTAAGTCGTCATCTACATGCCTTTTCCTCTTACGACATTTCTTCCTAGGATCTTTCTTTGAATCCCTTAAGTCGAGGAGATAGTATGACCCGTTTTTCAGTGCTTTACTGATAACAAAAGGTCCATCCCATGGAGGGGATAACTTGTGCTGCCGGTTTTGAACAAGCCGAAGCACTAAGTCGCCTTCTCGAAAAGACCGATTCCGCACTCTACGGCTCTGATAGCGACGTAGATCTTGTTAATAGATGGCGGATCATTGGAGAGCTAACTCTCTTTCTTCTTCGAGGATATCTAAGCCGTCTTGACATGCTTCTTCTGCGACTTCTTCGATGTAGGCTGCGACTTCAGCCGAATCATGGATCATGTCGGTTGGGAGTACCGCTTCTGCACCGTAAAAAAGGAAGAAAGGGGTGAATCCGGTTGATCTATTTGTGGTAGTACGAATACTCCATAAGACCGCCGGCAATTCATCAACCCAAGCGCCAGCTGCTCGATGCAAAGGGGTTTTAAGCCTCGGCTTAATACCTTGCATAATAATGCCGTTAGTGCGCTCTACCTGTCCATTGGACTGCGGGTGTGCCACCGATGCCACATTGAGCCGGATTTTTGATCGGCTGGAAAACTTTGATAGCTCACCGACGGCAAAGTTCGTGCCATTGTCGGTGATAATGCTATGCGGTATGCCGAATCGGGTTGTTATCTCGACGATGAACTTTGTAGCTGTAGCTCTGTCGAGTTTCTTGATGGGCTTTGCCTCCACCCACTTCGTGAATTTGTCGACCGCCACCAGCAGGTGAGTTAAGCCTCCTCTTGCCGTCTTGAAAGGTCCCACCATGTCGAGCCCCCAGACCGCAAACGACCATGTAATAGGGATCGTGCGGAGCTCCTGAGCCGGCAAGTGAACCTGCTTTGCGTAGCGCTGACATCCTTCACAGGTCTTGACGATGTTGTTAGCATCCTCCTTAGCCGTTAGCCAGAAGAATCCGTGCCGAAACGCCTTAGCGACCAACGCCTTTGCCGCCACGTGATGCCCACATTCGCCGGAGTGGATTTTCTCAAGGATTTGCCGCCCTTCTTCTGGAGAGACGCATCTTTGGAAGATGCCGGATGTGCTCCGTTTGTAAAGCTGTCCGTCGATAATTGTGTACGCCTTTGCTCGGCGTTCAATTTGACGGCTCAGCACCTCATCGTCCTTGGGCAGTTTCTTATTAATCAGGAAATCAATGTAAGGCGTGGTCCAATCTGGGGTTACCAAGCACACTTGAACTGATTCAGCCAACAAGGGATAATCTTCGTCGCCACCTTTGATGGACGGCTTACGTAGATGGTGGAGAAATACGTCTGGAGGCACTGCCTTTTGCCTGGAGCCTATTCTGGCCAAGGCGTCGACAACTTCATTGTCATCTCGGGAGATATGTCGAAATTCTAAGCCGGCAAAGCATCGGCCGAATTCATCGACTGTTCTCCTGTATTCCGCCATTGTGGGACATTTTGTATCCCAGCTTCCATCAAGTTGCTGCACAACCAGATCCGAGTCGCCATAGCAGAGGATGCGCTTTACTCCCAACTCCTTAGCCATATGGAGGCCATGGAGTAGAGCCTCATACTCTGCTACATTGTTGGTGGCGTTGAAGTGGATTCGGAGGACATAGCTGAGCTTGTCACCCTTAGGCGACTTTAGCACTACTCCAGCTCCCGAGCCTTCCTTCATCTTTGAGCCATCAAAGTGCATTATCCAGTACTGAGAATCCGGCAAAGGTGTGCTCTCCATCGCCTCTGTCCAGTCTGCACCAAAGTCGGCTAGAACTTGAGATTTGATGGCGGTCCTCGGCTTGTACTGGATGTCGAAGGCTGCTAACTCGATGCCCCATTTGGCGACTCGGCCCGTTGCATCGGCATTGTTGATGATATCTTTTAATGGAGCTTTGCTGACCACCGTGATTGTGTGATCCTGGAAGTAATGCCGTATCTTTCTGGCGGCAAAGAATACACCATAGGCTAACTTCTGGTAATGAGGGTAGCGCTGCTTCAAATCTGAGAACACCTCGCTAATGAAATAGACAGGGCGCTGATCCAGCCATTGCTTCCCTTCCTCCAGGCGCTCTACTACTATGACGGCACTTATGACGAAATTCGTGGCCGACATGTAGAGGAGAAGCGGCTCCTTTTCCTTCGGGGCTGCTAAGATTGGAGCATGCGTCAATGTATACTTCAGCTGTGTCAAAGCTGCCTCAGCTTCCTCTGTCCAAACAAAATTGTCCGACTTTTTGAGGAGCTTGTATAATGGCAATGCTTTGTCACCAAGCCGGCTAATGAATCGGCTTACAGCCACGGCGGAACCCGTAAGCCGCTGTATGTCCTTCAGACAAGCCAGCCTCTCGATGTTCTGAATTGCCTTTATCTTTTCCAGGTTAACTTCAATTCCTCTTTGAGAAACAATGAAGCCCAGAAGCTTGCCTGCGGGTACTCCGAAGACGCATTTTGCCGGATTAAGCTTCATCTGGTACTCCCTTAGGTTTGCAAAGGTTTCTGACAGATCGGCGATAAGATCGCCACGCTTCTCCGACATGACCGCTATGTCGTCGACATAGACGTGAACATTGTGGCCAATCTGCTTGTCCAAACACCGTTGCATACACCTTTGGTAAGTAGCACCGGCGTTCGTTAAGCCGAAAGGCATTGTGACATAGCAGTAATTGCCATATGGCGTGGTGAAGGACGTCTTGATTTGATCTGACTCCTTCATCTTAATCTGATGGTAACCCGAATAAGCGTCCAGAAAACATAGCATCTCTGAGCCGGCAGTTGAATCAATGACTTGATCGATACGCGGTAAGGCGAACGGATCTTTAGATAGACTTTGTTTAAGCCAGTGAATTTAATGCACATACGTAGCTCAGAGGTGTTTTTCTTTGGGACTAGCACGGGATTTGCCAACCAATCAGTGTGCACTACTTCACGAATGAATTTGGCGGCGGTGAGCCTTAAGATCTCCTTTCCAACCGCCTTGCGCTTCTCAGTTCCGAGCCGGCGGAGGCCTTGCTTGACCGGCTTTGCGTCCTTGTTGACTTTTAGGGAGTGCTCGGAAAGTTTCCTCGGGACACCTGGCATGTCGGATGGTGACCAAGCAAAGATATCCCGGTTCTCACGGAGAAACTTGACGAGCTCGCCTTCCTATTTGTCATCAAGACTGGCACCTATGATGACCTCCTTTGTCGGATCGTCCTTTGAGAGCTTGATTTTCTTGGTGTCTTCCTTTGGTTTGAAGCTTGAGTCAACCTTAGAGGACGGCTTTTCAGTTGCCGGCATCTCATCGGGACCCATTGTCTTTTTGAGATCCTCCAATTCCTCCTTGCAGATTTCTTCTTCAACATGGACGGCATTAGAGGCCCCGCACTCCTTGGCTTTCTTGAAGTCTCCTTTGACTGTGATGATTCCATTGGGTCCCGGCATTTTCAGCTTGCTATAGATGTAGCAGGGCCGAGCCATAAATTTGGCGAAAGCCGGTCGTCCAAAGATTGCATGATATGCACTTTTAAAGGGAACCACCTCAAAAGAGACGTCCTCTGTCCGGAAATTATCGGCTCTGCCAAAGGTGACCTTCAGGGTGATTTGTCCCATCGAAGAAGCTTGTCGTTCCGGCACAATACCATGAAACTTCACAGTGATGTGGGTGAGTTGTGACTCGGAGAGACGCATCCTCTTCAATGTTGCGACATAGAGTATGTTGATACTGCTTCCACCATCCATGAGGACCTTTGTCAACTTGTATTTGTCGACTATAGGGCTGACGACTAATGCGTAGGTGCGCTTTGCAGGAACTCTGTCCGGGTGATCACTGCGATCCCATGTGATGGGAATGTCGGACCAATCCAAATACTGAGGAATTGCAGGTACCGTAGCATTGAGTTCTCGCCAAGCCGCCTTTTCCTTGCGAGAGGAATCTGTTGCCAGGTTGACGATAAGGCTTTCTGCGTGCTTAGGGAATTTGCTGCCTTTTCCTTCTTTGGAAACTGCATCATCCGACTCCGAAGCAGCGTCCTCCTTCTCTTTGTCGTCCTTCCTGGACTTGCGCTTGTTCCTCGACTTGCCGGCTTTGGGGTCCTTGGCGATGTCCCGATTGATGTGACATTGCTGGATTGTGTGGGAACTCGTCCCATCAGGCCTGACATGATGAACACAGGGGTTGTGCTAAATGCCGTCGTACTTCACCGTTGGAGGCCGGGATGATTGGTTGGTTGCCGGCTTCCTGCCCTGCCACTTGCTACTGCTTGAGCCACCCTTACCATAGGTGGCAGTAACCTCGTGAGAAGGGCCGGCTTGGTCTTCTATCTTCTTTTTCCCGGACTCGCGTCGGTGGTTTTCAGCATCCTCCCTGTTGTCATCGTCAGCGGCGGCATATTTGTTTGCACAAGCGAGCAAGCCACCCGAAGTTTCCGACTCGTCGCTGTAAATCATGAAGCGAAAAGTCGTCCCCTTCCTCAGAGATTGCTTGAAAGCATGGATTGCCTGAGTTTCTGAGACGCCTTTGCAAGCGTTTTTGATTTCACTCCATCGTGAGACGAACTCACAGCTGGACTCGTTCTTTTGCTGCACGCACCGTTGTAAGTCGAAAATCGACTTTGGGCGCTTATATGTGCCCTAGAAGTGCTGAATAAAGACACGCTTCATGTCACTCCAGGTATGAACTGCCCTTTCCTGCAAACCTTCAATCCACATGTGTGCCATCCCGGATAACATCAGGGGCAAAAATCGCACTGCGGAGTCAGCGCTGCCTTGATATATGTCGCAGGCACTGACGTAATCTGAGAGCCAGGTCTCAGGATTAGCCGTACCACTGTACTTCTCTACCATCTTTGTTACGTTCGACAAAGTGGGAGGCAATATTTGCTCTCTGATCGTTCTACCAAAACACTTGGGGCCGAGGTATTGGGCATCTCTGGCCGACTTCCTCTCCTCAATTAGGCTTCGAACATCATTGGCTGATGGCGGTTTACCAACCGACTTTTCTTGTCTTGGTTCTTCCCTATGACGGCTTTGGCTCACCCGACTCGCGTTACGCGGAGGGCTTGGAGTCTTTTGCCGTCGTGGAGGAGGTATGTACTTGGAAGGGTTATCTCCCTCTTTGCACGGTGGAGGCGGCGGTGGAGGTGGCATATGATCTCTGTTGTCCTCCCTTCGGGGTTGATTTCCCCCTCACGTCGTCGCTCCTGACGGGGTGGTGCCGCCTTTTCCTTGCGAGGGTCCTCCTTTTGCTCCCGGCTCCGATGCCCTTCCTGGTTTCTACCAGCCTCACGATGACGTGAAGAACCTGTCCGGGATTCCGCGCCTCTGGGCTGCTTGTCCTTTGGGTCCTTGTCGCCGCCTTTGTTGTGGCTGCTTGAACCGGCTGGGTCATCGTTTGGGTCTGCAGGTGCAGCAGCCATTGGCTTGTTGGCCGTCGACTTGCAAAGACGAGAGTCGTCAACAAGACATCCTGACTTGACCTGTGAGTCGTTTTGCTGCTGCTGTGCAACTTCCAGTAGATAAGCCGAATATTTGAGACGAGCGTCATGGTCCAACGATTTGTCGAACATGACCTCCTGGACTGCCTCCATGTTTTTGGCTGGGGTATTGAAGTAACACAGGTTTGTCACTGGGTCATGTCGGTGGTGGTACTTCCTCCAGACTGAATTAACATGGTCGGCTTCCCACTTGCTGCGCAAATCCAACTTCTTGTGCAGATTCTTGTCACGAGCCGGACGGAAAACATCGGCAGCCCCCTTTTCTCTCTGCTTTCGGATGAACTCCGTTTCTTTGTTTATAAGCTCAACCTCGTGCTCTGCTATCTGGGCTGCTTGCTCCTCCAGCAGGGCGCGGCGCTTCTCAATGTCGACAAGCGATGCGTTAGGAGGAAGTGGCGTTAGCAGTTGCTTTTACCTTGCCATCCTTTCTTCATGCTCCTTTGTTGCTTCACCGGGCAATCTACTAGTTCCCTTCATTGGAGCCAGCGGTGGCAGAAAATCCACCTTAAGATTTCCGGCTTCTGGAGTTTTTTCTTCGCCCTTGGCGGTTTTCGAGGTGTTGGGGTCGTCCTTAGGACCAGAGACGTCACCCATCAAGACCTCGGCAGGGCGTCCTAAGCAGGATGCAACTTTCCGACTAAAATCGTCGGATTCTCCCTCAGATTCGAGGTCCTGCTCCATATGAGCTGTGTCCCCTGATCCGGCTTCTAAATCAACCCCGGTCTGCAAAGCTGGAAGGATAGACTTAGGCTCTATCATCGACTCGTTAGAGCCGGATTCTCCTAAGACGCCGACGAAGTGGAAGTCCGGCGTCGCCATGTTGGAACTTGCGTCGTCTTCAGAATCTTCGTCGTCAGCGTCGAAAGCCAGATCCAGATCGGCGATCTCGTCAGAGTCCAGATCCGATTCCTCGTCGAAGTTGCTTGGGTGGCTGGCGGGCAAGCTCGAGGTGAAGTCGAGATCGTCCAAGGCCTGGGCGGTGAAGCCGACGAAGATGTCGAAACCGCCGACGGAGACCGTGGACCAGCCGGCGGGATCCTCCTTTGCCGGCGTCCAGAAGCCGTCGTTGAAGACGTGGCCAGCTCTTGTCTCGTCGAAGTAGCTCACCAGGCCGACTGCGAGGGTGTCGCCGACTCCGCCCGTAGATCCTGGACGGAACGAAACCCCGGACATCTCCTGCCCCACGGTGGGCGCCAACTGTCGTGGTATTGTCGAATCTAGCCACGGCAGGGGTGCCATCGAGCTAGGTAGAGAGAGGGGTTTTGGAGACGAGGGGTGTTCCGGCGACGGGATGACAAAGGGTTTACCCAGCTTCGGATCTCACGACGGTGGCGAGACCCTACGTGCTGCTATAAATCACTATAAGGCAATATCGCCGAGTTACAGTGAAGGTGTGGATCGAGATTGTGAGCGTGTTCGTGCCCTAAGGTGTCCCGTAGGCCGGCTTATATTGGCTTCCGGACCTAGGGCTTACAGGAGGAAACCTAACCGACTAAGTACAGAGTTCTACTCTAATCCGGCTTGGAACCTGCCTTTTGGGCTAAGTCTTCCGCAATGCAGGCCGGCTTCTGGAACCTTCCCTTAGCCGGATGGGCCTCCTGTGTTTCATCATACTGGGCCGCCCGGTAAGCCGAATTCAGCTTACCACCACTATGGGCCACCCTGGTATGTTGGTTTTTCTTCTTCTCCGTGAGGACACCTGTTCGGCATAACCCCAACAATTATTTTTGGGATGACCCACATTTATATAAAGAAGGAGTTGATTGAATTATTCGGCGTTGTGTTTCGGAGTATGAGCAAGAAGAAATTTTAAGGAAATGCCACAGTAGTCCTTAGGGTGGACATCATGCTAGAGACAGAACTACACACGAAGTGCTACAATCAGGTTTTTATTGGCCTACTCTATTTAAACATACAAGAAAATTTATTTTATCTTGTGATGAATGCCAAAGAGTTGGCAACATTAGTAGACGTAATGAAATGCCTATGAATTATTCTCTTGCTATTGAACCTTTTGATTGTTGGGGATTTGAATTTATGGGTCCTTTCCCCAGTTCGCATGGTAATACTCATATACTTGTTGCTGTTGATTATGCCACTAAATGGGTAGAAGCAATCCCTACTCCAAGTGCTGATCACAAAACCTCTTTGAAAATGCTTAAGGATGTCATTTTTCCTAGGTTTGGTGTGCCTAGATATTTAATGACTGATGGAGGTTCTCACTTTATTCATGGTGCTTGTAGAAAAACTCTTGCTAAATATGACGTTAATCACCGAGTGTCTTCACCCTATCATCCTCAAACTAGTGGGCAAGTGGAATTAACTAATAGGGAGATTAAGTTAATCTTACAAAAGACCGTTAATAAATCTAGAAAGAATTGGTCAAATAAACTTAATGATGCTTTATGGGCTTATAGAACTGCTTATAAAAATCCCATGGGTATGTCTCCTTATAAAATGGTTTATGGAAAAGCTTGTCATTTAGCACTAGAATTAGAACATAAAGCTTATTGGGCAACCAAGGAGCTTAATGATGATTTTAAGCTTGCCGGTGAAAGAAGATTGTTTGATTTGAGTTCTTTAGATGAGTGGAGGAGTGAAGCTTATGAAAATGCCAAGTTTTTTAAAGAAAAAGTTAAGAAGTGGCATGATAAAAGGATTTTGAAAAGAGAATTTAATGTAGGAGACAAAGTTCTATTGTATAGGTCTCGTCTCAGATTTTTTGCAGGGAAGCTCTTATCAAAATGGGAAGGTCCCTTTATTGTTGAAGAAGTTTATCGCTCCGGGGCCATCAAAATTAATTCGCTGGACGGAGATAAACCACAAGTGGTTAATGGCTAGAGGCTCAAGCATTATATTTCTGGTGATCCACTTGGAAAAGATATTGATATAATACAAGTGGTGACTCCGGAAGATTTCATCAAAAGCAAATACCAGAGGGAATCAGAGTCAGAATTGGAATAGGTATCAGTTACCGTAAGTAAACCTCTTCGGAAAATTCCAGAAAATTCATATTTACAGTTTTTAGGAAATATAATAAATTGCAAGACAAAAAAGAGACGGAGCCGATGTCCAGGGTGTCCAGGTGACCCCTGGCCGCGGCTCGGCCTTGGGCCGCGCTTGGGTCCCACCTGGAGCTCCCGGACACCGCCTCCGACTCCGCTTTGTCTTTTCGCCTTCCTTTTGATCGAGAAATTTTTGCTATATATTCACCCGGATCTCTGGAGGTCCGTATCTCGTGTTTTCGACGCCTTTTGTTTTCGAGTTGTTTCAGCCAGATTTCCAAGCCCTAGATCAAGATGTCTTCTCGCAAGGAAGACAAAGGGGGGCTGAAGAGCTAAAGGATGGGTTCCTTGAGAACGTCGCCAACCTCTACCTCAATGAAGTGAAGATGCATCCAAAGGTTTTGTGACTTGAGGACGGTGTTCTTTGGCAGGAGGATCTTCAAGGACCCAAGAAAGAGGGGGGATATGAAGGCCATGCCTGAAGAAGTGGAGCAGGATATCTTCGTGTGCAAAGGGATGGTGCTGAGGGGGTTGGATGCGAATCATCGCATGATCGCTGAACTCTTTACTAAGCACAAGAAGGAGACAGAAGAAATAAGGGAGGAGATTTTATCTCTTCATAGGGAGACATCACAGTTGCAGACTCAGATTTATGACCTCCATAATCAGAACTGTGAGTATGAAATTAGATTCAAACGTATCAGTTCAGCTGCAAATTTCAGGATGATAGAGACCGAGATGTCCCTCATCGATGGTAAACCTGTGCCTTGGAAGACTAATGACGATGTGGAGGAAGTTGGATCATCACCGGAGGAATAATTTGGACGTCATGGGTAATGGCACTCCCCTAGCTTGTTCCAAGCTTGGGGGAGTGCCTCGGTATCATCATCATCTTTTATCTTTTTATCTTTTAGTCGTGTGTCATGTCCAGAGTAGAGAAGTTATCATATGAAATAGTGTGTGCTTTGTGGTCGTCCTCCTTTCATGTATTAGCTTTATATCCGTTGGTGTGGTTATCGTTATGGAATATTAATGATAAGTCTGGCTTTTACTTTCTCGCACCGCTTTATTCTAGCTTGCAAGTAATCTCTGGATCTCTTTGGAAAAGTGTTGGTCTCATGTTGGGTGCAGCTTTGAAAATCTAATTGGGTGTTGGCAAGCATAGCATTGGTCAGTAGCAACAATTCTTGGATGCTTAAGTAAAGAAGAAAGTTTTACTTGCAAATATATTATCATTGGTATCTTTCAGCCTTGTCGGTTTACAAGCTTTATATTCTCGAATAAGAACTTTATGCTGGCAAGGAAGATGGCTCCTTAAGGTATGATCAATCTTATCGCTGGTAATATATATTGCTTGTATCTCTCAACACTTATGTTTGCTATAAGCTTTGCTAGCCTAAACCCTGCATTGAGAGGGAATACTGCTCGTGCATCCAAATACTTGAGCCAAACACTTTTGCCATTTGTGTCCACCATACCTACCTACAAGTGGTATTGCTCTGCCCCTCCAAGTAAATTTTTCATGTGCTATCTTTAAAACTTTCAAAATTCTCCTTTTTGTGCCTCTATTTTTAAGCTCATGAGGAAGCATTAAGAAGTTGGTTATAACTTGTGATAGGCAAGGTCATTTCCCCCTTTCACCCGGTGTTGATGGTTTACGTCCTCACTTGAATCAACCCGAGAGCGGCTTAAGCAAAATATAAATATAACTCACCATTCTCCTCCGCATAATGGAAGTCTGAGAAATCAGCTCAAACAGTGGTTATGGGTGAAACAAAGGAGAAAGAGGAATGTACTCGTTCCTCTAAAACCAGCCGCTCTCACAAGTCTAAAACCCTTGCTAGTTATGGGGGACTAGCTAGTTTCTTTACTATGAAGTCATTGACGAAAGCATGCATATCTCAAAACTGTTTATTTCTGTTCAAAAGAAAATAAAAAGCTCTAGCGCATGATTAATCCCTGCTTCCCTCTACGAAGGGCCTTTCTTTTACCTTTATGTTGAGTCAGTTAACCTATTCTTTCTGTCCTTTATTAGCGAAGCAAATGGCGTTGAGTTGAGATACAATCAATTATATTGCAGCAATTTGTTTGATCATGTTTTATTGCAGTTAACAATGCCATTTTGGTAAACAAGTTGAAAGTTGAGCTTTGCTGAACAATCATCTTTCTTGAACGGTATTTGTACTCTTATTGCAGGAATATAACTCTTGGAAGTTTCCAATGATGCATAGAGCCTTTGATGATTGAAGCTTGTGATATCTGCTGATAATAGCTCTTATATAGATTCTCCTTGAAAGATAAGTTTGATATGTTAGATGTTCTCTGACCAAGAACACAGTTTGCCATCACTCAATTATGTTTTTCTCTGTGCACCTCTATATGTGGTTGAACTATCACTTGTTCTTTAAGTTTGATATGAGAAAAGGTTGCTATTTAGAATGAGTGTGTGCTTGTTTAGTAAATACTGATGCTTCTTGTTCGTATTCGTTATTATCGACACTTCACTCCATAAACCTGTGGTCATGTTTACTGAGCTCAGTATTCGCTTGGGGACAAGCGAGGTCTAAGCTTGGGGGAGTTGATACGACCATTTTGCATCACTATTTTATATCATAATTTGCTGTTATTCATGGATATATTTCATATTAGAGTGCAATACTTATGTTATTTTATCTTATTTTGCATGTTTGGTGATTGTTGGTGATTTTACTGCCGGAGCCCGGAATCAGCTGGGAAAGGCACCGTCAAGATACTGTACCTCTACATCGCCAAAAATTCCAGAAAAATTCAGAGATCATTATTTTACCAGATGACGGAAGAAGCCAAAAGGGCGACCGAAGGGGAGCCACCAGGGCGTCAGGTGGCACCTGGCCGCGGCCCCCCTTAGGCCGCGCCTAGGGCCCACCTGGTGGCCCTAGGTCGCCTCCGGCTTCCCCCTTTGGCGTATATCTCCCTATTGACCTAAAACATCAGGGGTCGCATCGAATAAATAGTCCGCCGCTGCCACGGGGGCGGAAACCACAGAGAGAGAAAAAGCTCTCTGGCAGGGAGAAAACTATCGGGGAAATTCCTTCTCGGAGAGGGGAGATCATCGCCATCATCATCATCATCGTCACAATCTTCATCGGGATCATCATCAACATCATCCTCACCGACAACACCATCATCCCCACAGCTCCACTCCGTTGCGCTGTTGCGTCTAGGGTTATACTTGTTGTAGTTTATGGGGATCACTTTTCCGGTGTTGATTGCCTTGTGTAGTTGATGCTATTGAGTTTTATCGGTGAAATACTTTTATGACCAGATTGTTCATCATTCATTCATCACCCCTGATTATGATCCATATGATGTCTTGTGAGTAGTTCATTTAGTTCTTGAGGACATGGCGAAGTCTTGTTGCAAGTAGCGGATTATGCTGAGTAGTATTTAATGGTTTGATATTTAAGTTGTGGTGCTATTCTTCTAGTGGTGTTGTGTGAAAGTCAACTACATGACACGTCACCTTTATGGGCCTAGGGGAATGCATCGTGTATTTAGTTTGCTTGTGAGGTGGTTGCGGGATTGACAGAAACCTAAACCCCCGCCGGTAAACTAGTGCATGAGGGTGTTGGAAATATGCCCAAGAGGCAATAATAAAGTTTATTATTTATCATATTTCCTGTTCATGATAAATGTTTATTATCCATGCTAGAATTGTATTAATCGGAAACAAATACACATGTGTGGAATATAAATGGTAAAGTGTCCTTGGTAAGCCTCTAATAACTAGTTCGTTTGATCAAGTGTTGGTTAGAAGTTTCCTAGCCAAGGATTAATGAAGCACTTCCTGAACGGAGTTATATCATGGGAATGATATAATGGACAGACCCAAAATTTAGTAGATGTCAAATATACTTTCCTTAGACCATGAGATTGTGTTACTCCCACTTACCGGAAGAATACTTTGTGGACATCAAACGTCACTTCGTAACTGGGTGATTATAAAAGTGTCTTTCAGGTATCTCCGATGGTAGGTTGATGGGTTGCATGAATCAAGACTGGAATTAGTTCGTCCAACCGTTGGATAGATTTCTCTGGGCCCTCTTGGTAGCATAGCATCCAAACGCTTGCAATCATATGACTAAGTAGCTAGTCATAACGGATCCTATCCTATGGGAACGAGTAAAGAGAACTTGTCGGGAACGAGATTAATCAGATATGGAGATATGAGTGATTAAGTCTCGGACAAGTAAGATATCATGAGACAAAAGGAATCGTATATGGATTAATTGAATCCCGGACATAGTGGTTCAACCGGTAAAGTACTTCGTTGAATATGTAGGAATTAATATGGGCATCCCGGTCCTGCTATTAATATGACATATTCTTGAACCCACAGGGTCACACACTTAACATTCGATGTAGTTAGGGCTCGAGATAAATGGTGGTGTGAAAGAATATTGATTCGGAGTCTCGGATGGGATCTCAGACATCACGAGGAGTTCCGGAGAATAAAATTCATATAAGGAAAGTAGTTTCCGGAGGTATCGAAAAAGTCCGGGAATTTTCCAGCACGGTATCGGAATATTCTAGAAGGTTCTAGGGGAGTCTAGAAGTAGGGCCCACAGTAGTATGGGGCCCACATGGACCATATGGGTGGTGTAGCGGCCTCATGGGCCAGCCGCACCAGCCTCCTAGGTCCATGTGGCTAGGGCTAAGGGGCGCAAAGGGGCCCATAGGGGAGGCGCGCCAAAACCCTAGGGCTTAATTACTTGGGGGCCAAGCCACCCAAGTCGGCCGGCCCTAGGGCAAGGGGCCACACCCCACCTCTTGGCCTCCTATATAAGGAGGCGCAGGGCAAGGGGTGGCGTACCCCTGCTCCCTGCCGCCGCCGCCCCCCTGTCCCCTAGCCGCACCCCTCCTCCTCTCCAACTCCTCCTCCTCCGCAGACGCTTGACGAAGCCCTGTCGGATCTCCACCATATCCACCACACCACCGTCATCGTGCTGCTGATCTCGCGAGCCTCTCCATAAACTCTTGCGGGATCAAAAATGTGGAGTCTTCATCGAGCCGTACGTGTGGATCTCTCGGAGGCGCTGCTCGTGGGACGCATCGGATAATACATCTCCTCGCGACTAGACAAGTCTAGTTGCAGGGATCGACTAGCCAACCCCTGCCTCGACAAAACACGCTCGGTTTATCTTCGAGGGTGAGATTCGATCTCCTTCTTGCTACCACCATCTAGTAGATTTGATCTAGTTTTGGGTTTTATTCCGCCATGTCTGCGTAGGAAATTTTTTTTCTATGCTGCGACCCTTTAGAGGGAGTGTAGGATCTCAGAGTTTAAGGCTGTGGTTAGTTAATTCTTAAATACTTCCTTGCAATTGAGGATGCTTGTCGGGAAGTGTAATCACAAGTGTGTTCTAGTCCAAGTAAGGGCGGTTCATTAGCATAGGTTCACCCACACAACACTTAGCAAAACATTAAACATTAAGAAGCAGATTG
The DNA here is from genome assembly GCA_012064385.1 of Puccinellia tenuiflora. NCBI lineage: Eukaryota > Viridiplantae > Streptophyta > Magnoliopsida > Poales > Poaceae > Puccinellia > Puccinellia tenuiflora. Next base: position 416,963 of record QRDG01001371.1, read on the forward strand.
AAGCGAAAGTGACTTGACATAACTCCCGTGTGTCCTCAGGAGCATTTAGCCAATATAAGTAGAATCACCGGCTTGTCCTTTGTACTAAAAAGGTTGGGCCACTTGCTGCAATAATTATTGCTCTCTTTTATTTACTCGCACTTTATTTATTTGTTTCTATAAAAACCCATAAAAATCCTTCTGTTAGTGTTTGCAGTGAAACCTTGCGCGAATCTACCAGCCAACACCTTCTGCTCCTCGTTGGGTTCGACACTCTTATTTATCGAAAATACTGCGATATATCCCCTACACTTGTGGGTCATCAATAAGCAACTTCTATATCACCGTTGTGGTTTTTGCGTAGATTAGAACGGTTCTATCTCATTGACCCAAGCCACGTAAAAATTGCACAAACAAATTAGAGGACGTCTAACTTGTTTTTGTAGGGTTTGTGATGTGGTATGGCCAATATGTGATTTGTGATATTGAATGCAATGATCATGTTTGTAATCTTTCACGACTTGCATGTCGATGAGTACGGCAACCAGCAGGAGCCATATGGTTGTATCTTATTTTATGTGACCTGCGTGTTAATGAATCACCATGTAATTGCTTTACTTTATCGCTAAGAGTAGCAATAGTCGTAGTTGCAATAGTTGGTGGACACAACCATGGTAGTGGCGCCACAATGCTGGTGATGATGGAGATCATGCCGGTGCTTTGGAGATGGAGATCAAAGGCACAAGAAGAAAAGGCTATACCATATCACAATATTTATATTGCATGTGATGTTAATCCTTTTATGCACCTTATTGCTTGCTTTGATGTGATCGCGACGGTAGCATGATAAGGTGATCTCTCACGTTAATATCAAGATAATAAAGTGTTCTCCCATAGTATGCACCGTTGCAAAAGTTCGTCGTTTTGAAGCACCACGTGATGATCGGGTGTGATAGACTCTACATTCGTATACAATGGGTGTAAGACAGTTTTACACATGCGGAAATACTACGGTAATCTTGACGAGCCTAGCATGTACAGACATAGCCTCGGGAACATGGAACCGAAAGGTTAAACACGAGTCATATAAATGATATGATCAACACTGAGTTGTTCACCATTGAAGCTACATCATCTCACGTGATGATCGGTTGTGGTGTAGTGAATTTGGATCGTGTGTCACTAAACAACCAGAGAGATGTTAAGTTTAGTGGGAGTTCATGTAGTAATTTTTATTAAGATGAACTGAAATTATTATAAACCAAAGTCCTAAAGATGTCTTTGCAGAAATCCTTGTAGATCATGGCCGACTATGGTCGTCTTTTCATGGCCGAGGAGCTGCGTCTAGATGGGTCAAACTTTATCGAGTGGTACCTGCTTTTGTGTGGAGTCCTACACGCCAATGACCTGCTTGATGTACTAGAAGAACCAATAGCGATGAAATAAATGATGAAATGAACAAATGTTGATTCGAAGTCTCGGATCCTAGACATCACGAGGAGATCCGGAAGAGTCCGGAGAATAAGATTCATATAAGGAAAGTGGTCGAAAGGTCTAGAAGTGGGGCCCATCTGGAAGTGGACCCACATGGACAAAGGGGTGGTGCAGCAACCCTAATGGGCTGGCCGCACCAGCCCTAGGCCCATCCGGCCACCACTAGGGAAAGGGAGGCCAAACCCTAGTGGGACTCGGCTTGGGAACCAAGTCCCACTTGCATCTAGTAGATCTAGATCCTTGGGGTCTCTTCCGCTTGTTACGTAGGAAATTTTTTATTTTCTATGCAACGAACCCTACAGTGGCATCAGAGCCTAGATCTATTCGTAGATGTTGGTGCGATTAGAACATAAAAAGTTGTGGGCGTTGATATTTTATGTTGCTACCTTCTCACCTGCACTTTGTATCTCGATGGTATGGTGGGATTGAAGCGACCCAGACCAACCTTACTCGTCCGCGTACGAGAGACCGGTTCCACGATTGACATGCAACTTGTATTGCGTAAGTGACTGGCGGGTGTCTATATATCTTGCTATAGTGATATGCAATTTTCAACGGAAGGCCTTTCAGTAGGATATAAAATAAGCAATTTCTATATCACCGTTGTGGTTTTTGCATAGATTAGAACGGTTCTATCTCATTTACCCAAGCCACGTAAAAAAATTGCATAAACAAAGTAGAGGATGTCTAACTTGTTTTTGCAGGGTTTGTGATGTGGTATGGCCAATATGTGATTTGTGATATTGTATGCAATGATCATGTTTGTAATCTTTCACGACTTGCATGTCGATGAGTACGGCAACCGGTAGGAGCCATATGGTTGTCTATTATTTTATGTGACCTGCGTGTCAATGAATCACCATGTAATTGCTTTACTTTATCACTATGAGTAGATTTAGTTGTAGTTGCAATAGTTGGTGATGGTAACCATGGAGGAGGTGCCATAATGTCGATGATGATGGAGATCATGCCGGTGCTTTGGAGATGGAGATCAAAGGCACAAGAAGAAAAGGCCATATCATATCACAATTTTAAATTGCATGTGATGTTAATACTTTTATGCACCTTATTTGTAGCGCCCTCGCTTAGAAAAGCAATGACACATCGTGAAATGTGCTATTCCCTGGATCGAGTATGGATAGCAATTCACAAATAGATGTAATATCATGCATCAATGTCAAATAATTATTACATCGCGAGATCCATAAATGAAATATTCTTTACAAATTGCATAGCCAAAGGCTAGCTTGAATGTAAAGTTTGGCAGCGGAAACATAAGTAGCACAGAGAGCTTCATCATCTTCATGTGCCACTGGCATACATGTTGGTTGCAAGCTCGAAAGGTAGACGTCCTCACTCGTCATCGTAATAACCTGCAACATTAACGTTGCAGCCCAGGGAATTTGGGTCAATACCTTGCGACAGGCCGGCAAGTGATACTTTGGTGGAATATAAAATGGCAGGTCTAAATCTATATGCATGTTTGGCTGGTGGAGTTAAAGGCTATTGCATAAAGCCAATTTTGTCCTACTTTTCATAAAGATCTTTCAATTCTCAACTTTCTATAAGACGAACCGGCATGAAAACCAGTGTCTCTTCTACTCTTGTTCACCCATCAAATTTTATTTATGAAATTGGAATGAGGAGATTTTCCATCGACATCCTTGTCCAGCTGCTCAGAATTGTCCGTAACCGGGGACACGGCTATGATCATAGTTTTACACTCTCGAGAGGTTGTGCACTTTCACCACGAGACTTCATCAACCCATTCTGACCTTGACCTTCTTGAAGTGAAAAGGAAAGGTGAAGATGAAGACGAGACCTTTGGGAAACAGTCCCCTGTTCGTCAGACAGACCCATACAAGACATTCATCCGCTGAGAACTGTCGGAATCAGGTTCCTAGAACTTACTTAGTCAAGGCAGAGCCATAATACCAAGTGGCTGCACTGGAAGCAATCTAAACTTGGAGTGACTTAAATCTCTTTGTTCCTGGGTGGCCGTTCACAAGTGCACGTACTCAGTTAAAACCATGGAAATGGCCCTGAGCAGCCACTCAACTTTGACCACCAATAGAGCAAAACCAATTGCCACCCAGGTAGTTCATTAACTTAGTAGAGTTTTTATCCTTTCGTACTACAATAAAACATTTCAGCATAGCAGTTCTAACTTCTACCAAGTGAATGGGTTCCTAAATCAACAGGAATAAAGGGTGATATACTAAATAGGTCTGCATAGCAATATAGTAGTACACCTATCATGCATACTACTGAAATAGTCTACAATGCATATATAATAAAATAGTAGGTCTTTCATGAAAGGGTGTATGCACTTGCCTTTGAAAGATGTCGTTGCTCACTCACTCTTATCGACGTAACTAGCTCGTAGCTCTCCGTTCGATCTATACAATAACAAGAAACAACAATAAATAACAATACAACATTCAAATGAAACAAACATGAGAACAAACACAGATAGCAGCAAAGAATACTAGGTTGATGGTCCAAGTTCAACACATGATCCAATATGCAAAAAGAATCAATGCATTAGGTTTGGGGTTTGCCATTTGGGTCAGGGGTTGGTCTGAAATCAAATTTGGATATTCCAAATTTGAATAGGTTGAAGGGTTGTTTCCAGGTTGTTGGGATTGGTCTTGATCTCTCTGGACAGAGGCAAGTATTTGAGGAAGTTTTCTAAAAGAAAACAAATTAAAATGATTTATAGAAATTAAACTATATCAGAAATACTCCAATTTGAGTCTCTGATTAAGAAAACTTTTTAAAACTACCAAAAATTAATTATAACAGTGGGATCATGTCATGCATGTTCCAAGGTTTCCAGAAATATTTTATTTGCAAAATTTGGACTTATAGATTTAAAACTATGCCAAATTTACTCAAATGACTCATTTGAAATTTGAATAAATTTGGATTTGTCAAAACTGAAAACTAGCAGAACCAAAAGATTCTACAGGTTCAGAGATTTTCAAAAAGATAAAGTTTGTTAAATTTGGCTAAAGGGTTAAAAAGTTATGAAGGTTTGAAGTTGCAGGGACTATTCTGCAAAAAGGCCATTTAATTTTTATTTCGGGAATTAACAGAAAATCCCTGCTGACTGGATGCTGACTGGGCTGCTGACTGAGCATGACGTGGCTCTGACTGGGCTGCTGATGTGGCTGGATCTGATTCGCCCGTACCCCTTCGGTTTAGGGATTTGATCTGGATCGCCCGATCCAGATCCGACGGCTGAGGATCTAGGGTTTCATACCCTGCCGGCGGAGGATGGCCGGAGATGGACGGGCCGGCGGCGCGGCGGCTCGGTCGTGGATGTTGCCGTCGCTCCGGAGCTCCCCCGTGCTTGGGACGATGACGACGGCGTTCGGTGCGGCGAGGCGAGCACGATGGGGCAGACGGTGTCGTCAAAATCGTCCAGTTGTGGCGGCGGGACGCGGACGGAGGCTTGCGGCGCACCGGTGAGCTTCGGTCGACCTCCTCCTCGTCGATTTGCTGCACCTGGGAGGGAAAGAAGGGCATCACGAGGTGCGCGAGAAAGAGGGGAACAAAGAGAGGCCAAAAGGGGGCGGCGGAAACCTTTGGCTTCGCCGGAATCGACCTCGAACGGTGGCGGCCGAGCACAACTCCGGCGAGCAAATTTGGCGGCCTGGCGGCGTGATCTGGAGGGGGAAAAGAGGGGAAAGGGAGAGGGAGGTGAGGGCTTTAAGGTGGAGGGCTCGGGGAGGCAAACGGTGCCCTTAAACGCGAGCAATCAAGGGAGAAGAAACGGCCGTGGATGGGGGCAGGGGTTGAAGATGACCCCCTGACAGGTGGGTCCCGCCTGTCAGGTTTTTCTCTTTTTTTCTTTTTCCTTTTTCTGTTTTCTTTTCTAACTTTTGATTTAAAGCTCCAAATCAAGTCAAATAAATTTGTAAAAATTTGTAAAATTCCAAATAGTCAAAATAGACATTTAGGAACTATTTTTGGCTAAAACAAAATTACCAAAATACTCTTTTGGCCAAATTTGCCTTATATGGCTATTTGGGGATTTTCCAAATTAGGGTTTATAAATGTCTCAAAATAATTAAATAAAAACCAGAGAGATAATATGAGTTATATCATTCAAAATGATAACTCATTTTCTTATTAAAATAATTTAGGATAAAACATTTTTATAAAACAAAGCTTGGAAGAGTATTTAAATTATTTCCACAAATGAAATAGGGTTTATAATATCCCCATATTATTTATTTTAAAACAATAAACCAAAAGGGGAAAATACTATTTGAAAACCCCATTTTAAATATTTTATTTTAAAGACTTTAAAATTGAGATAGGAAGATAAAGGAATATTTAATTTAAAATATAACTTTGAAGATGTCAAAACAATCTTCTATAAAAGCTTTTCTTGATTTTTGGAGACTTTATTTAATTATTAATAAAAGTTTTAAATTTTGTGATTTGTACAACATTCCAAAATTTGGGATGTTACACATCCCAAATTTTTGGAATGTTGTACATTATTGCTTGCTTAGATGTGATCGTGACGGTTGCATGATAAGGTGATCTCTCACGTTAATATCAAGATAATAAAGTGTTCTCCCCTAGTATGCACCGTTGCAAAAGTTCGTCGTTTTGAAGCACCACGTGATGATCGGGTGTGATAGATTCTACGTCCACATACAACGGGTGTAAGCCAGATTTACACATGCGGAAATACTACTGTAAATCTTGATGATCTAGCATTTACAGACATGGCCTCAGGAACATGGAACCGAAAGGTTAAGCACGAGTCATATGAATGATATGATCAACACTGAGTTGTTCACCATTGAAGCTACATCATCTCACGTGATGATCGGTTGTGGTGTAGTGAATTTGGATCGTGTGTCACTAAACAACCAGAGAGATGTTAAGCTTAGTGGGAGTTCATGTAGTAATTTTTATTAAGATGAACTGAAATTATTATAAACCAAAGTCCTAAAGATGTCTTTGCAGAAATCCTTGTAGATCATGGCCCACTATGGTCGTCTTTTCATGGCCGAGGAGCTGCGTCTAGATGGGTCAAACTTTATCGAGTGGTACCTGCTTTTGTGTGGAGTCGTACACGCCAATGACCTGCTTGATGTACTAGAAGAACCAATAGCGATGAAATAAATGATGAAATGAACAAATGTTGATTCGAAGTCTCGGATCCTAGACATCACGAGGAGATCCGGAAGAGTCCGGAGAATAAGATTCATATAAGGAAAGTGGTCGAAAGGTCTAGAAGTGGGGCCCATCTGGAAGTGGACCCACATGGACAAAGGGGTGGTGCAGCAACCCTAATGGGCTGGCCGCACCAGCCCTAGGCCCATCCGGCCACCACTAGGGAAAGGGAGGCCAAACCCTAGTGGGACTCGGCTTGGGAACCAAGTCCCACTTGCATCTAGTAGATCTATATCCTTGGGGTCTCTTCCGCTTGTTACGTAGGAAATTTTTTATTTTCTATGCAACGAACCCTACAGTGGTATCAGAGCCTAGATCTATTCGTAGATGTTGGTGCGATTAGAACATAAAAAGTTGTGGGCGTTGATATTTTATGTTGCTACCTTCTCACCTGCACTTTGTATCTCGATGGTATGGTGGGATTGAAGCGACCCAGACCAACCTTACTCGTCCGCGTACGAGAGACCGGTTCCACGATTGACATGCAACTTGTATTGCGTAAGTGGCTGGCGGGTGTCTATATATCTTGCTATAGTGATATGCAATTTTCAACGGAAGGCCTTTCAGTAGGATATAAAATAAGCAATTTCTATATCACCGTTGTGGTTTTTGCATAGATTAGAACGGTTCTATCTCATTTACCCAAGCCACGTAAAAAAATTGCATAAACAAAGTAGAGGATGTCTAACTTGTTTTTGCAGGGTTTGTGATGTGGTATGGCCAATATGTGATTTGTGATATTGTATGCAATGATCATGTTTGTAATCTTTCACGACTTGCATGTTGTCTATTATTTTATGTGACCTGCGTGTCAATGAATCACCATGTAATTGCTTTACTTTATCACTATGAGTAGATTTAGTTGTAGTTGCAATAGTTGGTGATGGTAACCATGGAGGAGGTGCCATAATGTCGATGATGATGGAGATCATGCCGGTGCTTTGGAGATGGAGATCAAAGGCACAAGAAGAAAAGGCCATATCATATCACAATTTTAAATTGCATGTGATGTTAATACTTTTATGCACCTTATTGCTTGCTTAGATGTGATCGCGACGGTTGCATGATAAGGTGATCTCTCACGTTAATATCAAGATAATAAAGTGTTCTCCCCTAGTATGCACCGTTGCAAAAGTTCGTCGTTTTGAAGCACCACGTGATGATCGGGTGTGATAGATTCTACGTCCACATACAACGGGTGTAAGCCAGATTTACACATGCGGAAATACTACGGTAAATCTTGATGATCTAGCATGTACAGACATGGCCTCAGGAACACGGAACCGAAAGGTTAAGCACGAGTCATATGAATGATATGATCAACACTGAGTTGTTCACCATTGAAGCTACATCATATCACGTGATGATCGGTTGTGGTGTAGTGGATTTGGATCGTGTGTCACTAAACAATCAGAGAGATGTCAAGTTTAGTGGGAGTTCATGTAGTAATTTTGATTAAGATGAACTAAAATTATTATAAACAAAAGTCCTAAAGATGTCTTTGCAAAAATCCTTGTAGATCATGGCCGACTATGATCGTATCTTCATGGCCGAGGAGATGCGTCTAGATGGGTCAAACTTTGTCAAGTGGTACCTGCTTCTGAGAGAAGTCCTACACACCAATGCTGAGCTCTACGTGTTAGATGAACCTTTAGAAGAATGCCCAAATATTTCTGCAAGCTATGAGGAGTACATGGAGTGGTTTGAACAAAAGACCACCTACTTGAAAGTCGAGTGGGTGATGTTCACCTTCATGAATTCTGACCTAAGTAGACAATTCAATAACTTGAATGCAATGGAGATTGTTGATGAGCTGAATAATAGGTTCTCAGCACAAGTTCAAATTGCAAGGTTTGAATGTTTGAACGAGTTCCTTTAACTCAAGATGGAAGAAAACACTTGCTTGGAATAGCACCTGAGGAGAATGCATGAGATACACTATCGCCTCGTGCATGTTTGGAACTACGAGATGACTGGTGATTTGGCGATAGATGGGGTGTTGCGCTCGCTTCCCCCCAGCTTCAAGAATTATGTCAGAGACTATGTCATGGGAGGAGATTCGATCACTTTCTGTGAGTTTGTGTCTCGGCTGCGTCATGTCAAAATAGAACCCATAGCAGGAGAAGTAGTCAATGCAGAAGGTATATATAAATTATAATTTTTTTATGTTCCATCTACACTTGTGACAAATGACTTAGTATTTGATACTTGTGCTGTTTTATGAAAACAGGGCCTGCCGTTTGAGAAGTTCAATGGATGGACTGAGTGGATATCGCGGGATGATGGCAATCAAGGAGTTGGTGCTGGCGACATTCTACTTCTACATTTATCATTTTTTATTAGAGGATTTGAATGAGTTTTGTAATCGAATTAAGTGTGATCTTTAAATTAGTGTGTATCGGTTTGTGAGACGGTTATTTACGTTAAAAACAAGTGGTTGTTCTATTTTCATGGGTAATTCTTTTTGGTGATCACGTTTCAATTATGATATTATTGTCGTTATTTTAATCTAGACGATGATTAGTTAAACATTTATAAAATATGGGACATACTAAAATATCCAAAACTTAATAATGACAATTGTTTTAATCATGCTAAATATTGAATAAACATTTTGATGTTTTACCAATGCGCCTTATTAAAAGGAGTATGACTGAAATGCCACCCTTTGGAAGAGTGCCAAGAATTGCCGGAAATAAACACAAGTGTTGGTTGTATTTTCAGTGAATGTTAGATGTCATTATTTTGTGTGCTCCACTATAAATGATATGAGTAAATAGATGTATTTGTTCAAGTTGTGATATTTGATGAGATCAAATAAAATTCTGGATTTAAGGATGTTAAGTTAACAAGAAAATTTGAGTCTTTTCGATTTGATCAAAAGAGACAAAACATTTGAGTTATTGTTTTAGTATGAAGATTTGTGCAAAGTGTTTTCACAAATTTCAATATTTAGAATTTATTCAAAAGGGTCTGATGCGCCCTAAATATTGTAATCACATTATATTGTGTGGTCTTACAAAAAGGGTTTTTCTTATTAGGGTTTATTTGTAACATTTAGATTTATTTGATAACACTCCGTTTAGAAATAAGGGTCTATGTGTGATTCGCATATATTTTTCATACGAGTTATGAGAAAAGGTGGTTTCATGAATTATGAGATAATTAGAGACTATTGCGAATATTGTTGTAGTATATTTATATGTGTGGCTATGAATAAAAATTCCAAAATATGAGAATAAAAGGGGCAAACCAATTTGTTGGTTGTGCTAAGTATTTTAGTGGTTTATCGTGAAAGGTTTCATTGATAAAAGGATTGATGGAATAAATTGAGAAACTTAATCAAGGTGGTTGATCTTACTTTTAATGTATCAAGTGGCACGTTTTGAAAAGTGCAATGTTGGTTTAGACTTGACACTTAAAAGAGAAATTGATGATTGTGATCATTGAATTTCAAGTTAAGTTTTTGTAAAAGGAGTAGGATTCAAGAATATTAAAGTTTGTCACGTTACAACATAATATTTATGATTCACTCATCATGTTTAAGAAACAAGACATACCTACGAAACTACAAAGAAGAAATAGAAGCCTTAAATACGAAAGTGACTGAGAGTCATCCTATGTTAAGTTTAAATCACAAAGTAATTGTTACTTGATTTTGTGAAAGTGATGTTTCACATATTTATTCCTCAAAAGGAGTTTTGTAGAGAATAAATAAAACTTAAAGCTAGAAAAGTACTAGTGTTCGTATATGAGTTCTGGATTTGAAAGTTAATTAAGATTTTGGAGGTGTCCAAAGTATTGAGAAAGTGCATAAAGAACTGAGTGAGATCTAATCAAGATATGTGGTGACATATGTTAAGTTAGAGCAGAAACTAATTTCATAATCAAATATGTGGAGACATGAGTTTGAGTGGGAGCTAGAAAATCAATGTTAAATCAAATATAGAGATAACATATTTATGAGTGGGAGCCAAAGTGGTTTCACAATTTAATATGTGTATGGTGTATATTTGAGTGGGAGTTTACAACATCTTGTTTGTGTGAAATGGACATTTCATAAATGTTGTAAATATCTATGGAGATAGATGTATTTTATAAGCATTATGTCAGGATGTTAAACCTAAGGAAGATTTCGAAGGAGTTCAAAATGGAACGAGAAAAGAAAAGTTCATTTGCTTGTGAGAAATAGGTGAGACATTGAGTTGATAACTTAGTACAAGAATAATGGTTGGAGGATATGTTAGTATTAGCTATGAATTGTTCATAGGTCTAAACATATAAGAACCATAATTTTGTATTTGACGAAATGTGACCCAAGTTCTTGGTTAGAAGAACGTGTTAGGAATGAGGAGTCATTTCAACATGGAGATGAGATAATTGAATCTAGAGATTGGTAGACTTGGTTGAAGTCATGACACCAAACTAGATTGGAAATCTCATAAAGGCAGAAGCGCAGCGAAAGCGTGAACGAAAATATCGAAGTGAAATGTATTGCACTATCGATTTGTTGAGTCTACAACATATAGGAGTATATGATTAATTCAAGGATTAAAAGATATAATATTTTGGTATGAGAATTTTTTTTTCAATATTGAGTGAGTTCTGGGAGCACATACTATGTGAACGTTCTTTTGACTGATCATACGTCATGTAGAGATAAAAAGGAAACAAAAATCTCACTCTGTAACCAAATATATTATATTCATCATATGATGATGAGGTTTATCATGTGATGATAAAAGTAATGTCAATTAAGGTGACATTGACGTTTTGCAAAGAACATAGAGAACTGTATAGTACAGAGCACGAACAGAACCTCTTCCACAAGCAAACATGATCAGCACTGAGACTACATGAATGTTAGACTCCATAGGTGTTGGGTCGAGAAAATGTAAACTAGATTATTGACTCTAGTGCAAGTGGGAGACTGTTGGGAATATGCCCTAAAGGCAATAATAAAATGGTTTATTAGCATATTCATGTTTATGATAAAAGTTTATTATCCATGCTATAATTTTTATTAACCGGAAACATAATACATGTGTGGAATATAAACAACAAAGTGTCCCTAGTAAGCCTCTGTCGGACTAGTCAGTTAGTCAAGAGATGGTTAAGGTTTCCTAACCATAGGACTTGTTATAGTCACTTGATAACGGAGTCATATTATTGGGAGAATGATATGATGGACAAGACCCAATTATAAAATATTGCAATTGATTGTCACAAAGTTTCATTGCCAACACTTTTAATATATGCCAAGTGTAGTTTCTTTAGACCATGAGATTGTGTCACTCCCGTTTACTGGAGGAATACTTTGTGGACATCAAACGTCACTTCGTGACTGGGTGATTATAAAGATGGCTTTCAGGTATATCCAATAGTAAGTTGTTGGGTGATGTGAATCAAGAATGGGATTTGTCCCTCCATGTGATGGAGTAGATATCTCCAGGCCTTCTCGGTAATATAGCATCATAATGTTTGCAAACATGTGATTAGGTGGTAATCACGGAGATCCTATATTATGGTCGAGTAAAGAGAACTTTCCGGGTAACGAGATTGAACTAGATATGGTGATATTGACGATCAAATCTCGGGCAAGTAAAATATCGTGAGACAAAGAGAGACATATACGAGATTGATTGAATCTCCGGCATCGTGGTTCAATCGATAAAAGAACTTCGTTGAATGTGTGGGAGTCAATATGGACATCCCGGTCCCGCTATTGGTTATTGATCGGATCATGTCTGCACCTTCTCGAACCCGTAGGGTCACACACTTAATGCCCCGATGAAGCTAGGGTTAGCGATGAAATAAATGATGGAATGAACAAATGTTTATTCGGAGTCTCGGATGAGATCCTACACATCACGAGGAGATCCGGAAGAGTCCGGAGAATAAGATTCATATAAGGAAAGTGGTTTTCGGAGGTGTCGGAAAAGTTCCGGAATATTCCGGCAGGGTACTAGAATTTTCTGGAAGGTTCTAGAAGGGTCTAGAACTGGGGGCCATCTGGAAGTGGACCCACATAGACAAATGGGTGGTGCAGCAACCCTAATGGGCTGCCGCACCAGCCCTAGGCCCATCCGGCCACCACTAGGGAAAGGGAAGCCAAACCCTAGTGGGACTCGGCTTGGGAACCAATCCTACTTAGGGCCTCCCCCCCCCTAGAAGGAAAGTGCCTTGGGGGGCCAGTTCCTCGGCCGGCCGGCCCTAGGACTTGGCCACACACCTTGTCACTCCCTCCACCTATATAAAGAGAGGAGGGGGTGCAGCACAAGGGTGCCCTGCAACCCTGCGCCACCCTTGCCCTAGCCGCACCCCTCCACCTCCACCACCTCCCTTACCGCGCCACCCCTCCCGGAGGGCTGCCGCATTGCCCTCTCCTCCTCCTCGTGCTTGGCTTAGGCGAAGCCCTGCTCGTGGAGATCTACACCATCAACACCACCACACCGTCGTGCTGCTGAGATTCATCTAGCCACTTCCTCTTCGCTTGCGGGATCAAGGAGAGGACGTCTTCATCGAGCTGAACATGTGGATACCACGGAGGTGCTGCTCGTGCGGTACTTCGACGGATTGGATCTCGAGGATAATACATCTCCTCGCGACTAGATAGGTCTAGTTGCGGGGATCGACTAGCCAACCCCTGCACCGACAAAACGCTTGTGTTCAATCTTCAAGGGTAAAGATTCGATCTCCCTCTCGCTACTTGCATCTAGTAGATCTAGATCCTTGGGGTTTCTTCCGCTTGTTACGTAGGAATTTTTTTGTTTTCTATGGAACGAACCCTACAGAAGATGCATGAGATTCATCACCGTCTAGTGCTTGTTTTGGACTAATTAATGATGAATGAATTCACGATAGATGGGGTGTTGTGCTCGCTTCCCCCCAGCTTCAAGAATTATGTCAAGGACTATGTCATGGGAAGGGATTCGATCACTTTCTGTGAATTTGTGTCTCGGCTGCGTCATGTCAAAGTGGAACCCATAGCAGGAGAAGTTGTCAATGCAGAAGGTATATTTTGATATACGAGTTATAAATGTTTTATGTCCTATTTTACACTAGTGGCTAAGTATTTGATACTTGTACTGTTTTATGAAAAAAGGACCTGCCGTTTGAGAAGTGCAATGGATGGACTGAGTGGATATCACGGGATGGTGGCAGTCAAGGAGTTGATGCTGACGACGTTCTACTTCTACATTTATCGTCTTGATTAAATGATTTGAATGAGTTTTGTAATCGAATTAAGCGTGATCTTTAAATTAGTGTGTCTTGCTTTTGTGAGACGGTTATCCATGCTAAAGACAAGTGGTTGTTCTATTTTCATGAGTAATTCTTTTTGGTGATCACGTTTCGATTATGAGATTATTGTCCTTATTTTAATCTAGACGATGATTAGTTAAACATTTATAAAATATTGAACATACTGAAATATCCAAAACTTAATAATGACAATTGTTTTAATCATGCTAAATATTGAATAAACATTTTGATGTTTTATCAATGCGCCTTATTAAAAGTAGTATGACTAAAATGCCACTTTTTGGAAGAGTGCCAAGAGTTGCCGGAAATAAACACAAGTGTTGGTTGTATTTTCTGCAAATGTTAGATGTCATTATGTTGTGTGCTCCAATGAAATGAGTGAGTAAATGTATTTATTCGAGTTATGATGTTTGATGAGATCAAATAAAATTCTGGAGTAAAAGATATTGAGTTAACAATAAAATTGAGTCTTTTTTATTTGATCAAAAGCGACAAAAGATTTGAGTTATTGTTTTAGTATGAAGACTTGTGCAAAGTGTTTCACAAATTGCAATATTTAGAATTCATTCAAAAGTGTTTGATGCACCCTAAATATTGTAATCACATTATATTAGATATTGTGTGGTCTGATAAAAATGGTTTTTTCTTATTGTGGTTTATTTATAACATTTAGATTTATTTGATAACACTCCGTTTAGAAATAAGGGTCTATGTATGATTCGCATAAAATTTTCATATGAGTTATGAGAAAAGGTGGTTTCAATAATTATGAGATAATTAGAGACAATTGCGAATAAGATTTGTAGTATATTCATAAGTGTGACTATGAATAAAAATTCCACAATATGAGACTAAAAGGGGCAAACCAATTTGTTGGTTGTGCTAAGTATTTTAGTGGTTTGTCATGAAAAGGTTTCATTGATAAAAGAGTTGATGGAATAAATGAGAAACAGAAATAAGGTTATTGACCTTACCTTTAATGTATCGAGTAGCAAAAGGGAAAGTGTTCCTGTTGGTGTTATTACTTGACACATAAAAGGAGGAATTAATGATGATGATCATTGAATTTCGAATTCAGTTTTTTTTAAAGAAGTAGGATTCAAGAATATTAAATTTTGTTAGGTTACAAAATAATATTCATGATTTACTTGTCATGTTTAAGAAACAAGACATACCTATGAAACTACAAAAAGAAGAAATAGAAGCCTTAAATATGAAGGTGACTAAGAGTCATCCTATGTTAAGTTTAAATCACAAAGTAATTGTTACTTGATTTTGTGAAAGTGATGTTTCACATATTTATTCCTCAAAAGGGGTTTTGTAGAGAATAAATAAAACTTAAAGCTAGGAAAGTCCTAGTGTTCGTATATGAGTTCTCGATTTAAAAGTTAATTAAGATTTTGGAGGTGTCCAAAATATTGAGAAAGTGCATAAAGAACTGAGTGGGATCTAATTAAAATATGTGGTGACATATATTAAGTTAGAGCAGAAACTATTTTCCATGATCAAAATATGTGGTGACATATGTTTGAGTGGGAGCTAGTTAATCATTGTCAAATATAAAGATAACATATTTCTGAGTGGGAGGAAAAGTTGTTTCACAATTTAATATGTATATGGTGTATATTTGAGTGGGAGTTTACAACATCTTGCTTAATTCGAATAGAGATTTCATAAATATTGTAAATAAGTCAGGAACCAACGTATAACTTATGAAGTTAGTTTGAACATCAAATATCTATGGAGATAGATGTATTTGATAAGCATTGTGTCAGGATGTTTAACCTAAATAAGATTTTGAAGGAGTTCAAAATAGAACAAGAAAAGAAAGGTTCATTTGCTTGTGAAAAATAGGTGAAACATTGAGTTGATAACTCAGTACAAGAATAATGGTTGGAGGATATGCTTTCGCTATGAATTGTTCATAGGACTAAACATATAAGAACCCTATTTTTGTAGTTGACGAATTGTGACCCAAGTTCTCAGTTAGAAAAATGTGTTAGGAATGAGGAGTCATTTCAACATGGAGATGAGATAATTGAATCTAGAGAAAGGTAGACTTGGTTGAAGTCATGAAACCAAACTAGATAGAGATCTCATGAAGGCAGAAGCGCAGTGAAAGCGTGATCGAAAGTATCGAAGTGACTTGGATTGCGCTGTCGATTTGTTGAGTCTACAACATATAGGAGTATATGATTAATTCAAGGATTAAAAGATATAATATTTGGCTTGAGAAATTTTGTTTCAAGATTGAGTGAGTTCTGGGTGCACATGCTATGTGAAAGTTCTTTTGACTGATCATACGTCATGTAGGCATAAAAGGGAAACGAAAGTCTCACTCTGTAACCAAATATATTATATTCGTCATATGATGATGAGGTTTATCATGTGATGATATGAGGTTTATCATGTGATGATAAAGTAATGTCAAAGTAGGTGACATTGACGTTTTGCAAAGAACATAAAGAACTGTATAGTACAGTACATGGACATAACCTCTTCCACGAGCAAACATGATCAGCACTGAGACTCCATGGGTGTTGGATCGAGAAAATATAAACTAGATTATTGACTCTAGTGCAAGTGGGAGACTGTTGGGAATATGCCCTAGAGGCAATAATAAAATGGTTTATTAGCATATTCATGTTTATGATAATAGTTTATTATCCATGCTATAATTGTATTAATTGGAAACATAATACATGTGTGGAATATAAATAAACAGGTGTCCCTAGTAAGCCTCTACCGGACTAGTTCGTTAGTCAAGAGATAGTTAGAGTTTCCTAACCATGGACTTGTTACAGTCACTTGATAATGGAGTCAATCATTAGGAGAATGATGTGATGGACAAGACCCAATAATAAAGAGTTGCAATAGATCGTGTCACACAATTTCATTGCCAACGCTTTTAGTATATGCCAAGTATAGTTTCCTTAGACCATGAGATTATGTCACTCCCGTTTACCGGAGGATTACTTTGGGGGCATCAAACATCGCTTCGTAACTGGGTGATTATAAAGATGGCTTTCAGGTATCTCCGATGGTAAGTTGTTGAGTGACATGTATCAAGAGTGGGATTTGTCCCTCCATGTGACGGAGAAGATATCTCCATGCCTTCTCGGTAATATAGCATCACAAAGTTTGCAAACATGAGTGGTAATCACGAAGATCCTATATTATGGTCGAGTAAAGAGAACTTGTCGGGTAACGAGATTAAACTAGATATGGGGATATCGACAATCAAATCTCGGGCAAGTAAAATATCGTGAGACAAACGGAATCATAAACGAGATTAATTGAATCTCCGGCATCGTGGTTCAACCGATAGAGATCTTCGTTGAATATGTAGGAGTCAATATGGGCATCCCGGTCCCGCTATTGATTATTGATCGGATCATGTCTACATGTTCTCGAACCCGTAGGGTCACACACTTAATGCACCGATGTAGCTAGGGTTAGCGATGAGATAATTGATGGTATGAACGGATATTGATTCGGAGTCTCGGATGAGATCCTAGACGTCACGACGAGATCCGGAAGAGTCCGGAGAATAAGATTCATATAAGGAAAGTGGTTTTCAGAGGAGTCGGAAAGGTTCTGGGATTTTTCGGTAGGGTGCCGGTTTTTTCTGGAAGGTTCTAGAAGAGTCTAGAAGTGGGGCCCACCTGTTCTTTGTGGCCCACATGGACCAATGGGTGGTGCAGCAGCCCTAATGGGCTGGCCGCACCAGCCCATGGGCCAATCCGGCCAAGGAAAGGAGGAAAGGGGGCCGAATCCCATAAGGACTCGGCTTGGCTTGGGGCCCAGCCCTAGCCGGCCGGCCGGGAGCCCCTATGCCTCCCCTTCTGCGAGCTGTACCATCCGACTCGCCCGCAGGAGTGTCTCACTCGATGAAAGCCCAAATAAGAAAAAAGCCCACTAAGAAGCAACCTGACGCAGTCGCTTCTGCCTATTGCTCGCGATGCACACCGCCACTTCTTCCGGCCAGCCAGTAGCCACAGCGCCGCGCCAGCTCCTCTTCTCTTCCTCTCTCTCACTGCGCCTCCTCTCCTCCCTCCGCCTCTCTCCTTGACAAGCCATCTCTAGTGTCGAACACCAGAGCGATCCGTTCGTGCTAGCCAGCCGCGGAACTCGAATCTGCTGAGTTGAGCGTCCGGTGCTTCTCAATGGCCCAGCTGATCTCGCCGTTTAGTTGGTCAATTGCTGCGCAATTGCATCTGCTATTTTAGTTTGGTCTCAAGAGCATCCGTTATGTTACCAGTTTTACTCATCCTTGCACTTTGAGGTTGACAGTGAAGAAAAACATTGGGGAATACATAGCCTGTGATGATGTGGTGTTAAATAATGGGGAATATATAGTCTGAGATGCTCTCGTGTTAGGTGATGTAATCCAAGCTTATATGCACTATGAAATGAGAAAATACCAAGCAAACAAATCCAGAAAATCATCACTTATAAGAATATTAAGCATAGTTTCAGCTTTGCACTTAATCAGGCATATATTTGTTTGATGATGTGTGTGCGACCCCGTATTCGTGAACCAAGAGAACATATAAACCAAAATTAATATAGAACGAAAATTCGAGCGAACTAATTGGGTGAACCGTAATAATTTTAAACAAAAAATAAAACTAACAAGGTGAAAAAAACTAAAATTCGGATAGACCAAAAATGCCGGTGAACCAAAAATAATAGTGAACCGGAGAGGAACTAAATTGAGACGAACGAAAATAATAGAGAACAAAAAATGCCGATGAATCATAGTGAACCAAAATGTCGGTGAACCAAAAATAATAGTTGTTAGCACCCATTTTTGGCAGGTCACAGTTTGAAGCTCACTCAGGAGGAGATGGCAACTTGGAGAGAACTTGGAGATGACCTGATAGGAGCCAACCCGGTTTAACCAAAATCCGGCTCAGACAGAACCCGGCGCAGGCCAGATCCGAGTTTCCTGAAGATTGCAGAAGCCATTTCAGGGAAGCCGGAATGGAGGTTGTTTGACGCTTGCGAGGCCCAGAAACAAAAGTCGGATGTGGTACGATGGAACAAGTTCAAGGTCAACACGGAAGGGCAAAAGGCGACTTTCTAGAAGAAGCCAAAAAAGGTGACTTTCTAGAAGAAGCCGGAAAAGGATGCTTGGAGTCCGGGTCCAGTACGAAGACGGCCAAGGCTTTTACCTAGCTTAGAGATAGAAACCGACTTATATCACGAGTTGTAATTCTTGTAGAAGTACAATACTTGTACGGGAAGTCCAGCCGCCTCATTATATATGTAAGAGGTGACGGCCGATTGAAATTAAGCAAACAATCGACAATCAATACAAACCCGACTTTTTACTCTCAAACCCTTGTTCCTGCTTCCGTTATTCGGCGACTTCGCATGAGTTCATCGAGTATCAATAGTTGAGCTAAGAGTGGTCAAATCCGGCTTAGTTCAACCAATCGTCGCCGGCTTCCTCTGACGGGGTCCCTCCCGAGGGGCTGGGGCGTCTAGTCCAAAAAGCGCCGGCTTGTTGTCTTGCGTATCGTGCTACAAATCGGCCTCCCACGGGGCGAGTTGCGGAGTATCTCCCCCGGCACCGCGGGTACACGAGGACGTGTTCATGTGACGCATTTTTAGCGCAACACACTTTTTGGCGACTGCGCTGGGGACGATTTCTAACCTAAATCGGGCAACAATGACCGGTTCTAAAGCTACAGGTTTGTCTGCCATCACTACCGACAATATCATCAAACCTACTCTCAAGGATTTGTCGGAAGCAAAAGGCCAAGGCCTGGATGAGTGGAAGAAGAAGAGAAACGAGGAATTTGAGGCGCTGCTACTCAAGCGGGAGCAGGAAGACGAGGAGTTGTACTTGGCTAGCTTCAAGTTAGATCGGCAAGGCGTAATCGCGCCAATCAAGGAGCCGGAATATGTACCTCTGAGCATCAACACCGACAAACCCGCTGTAAGTAACAGTACCTTTTCTCCTGAGCAATTAGCCGAAATTCAGTTTCATGTTTTGCATGGTACGAACAATGTTTATGAACTTATGTTGGAACATTAAAAGGCTAAAAAAACACCGTCCAAGGCCAGACATCGGACACACAACCGATGAGCCTGTACAGGGAAAACCGGCTTGTTAATGCACTGCCTTGTCCGACTCCGATCCAGAGTTCATCCTACCCGACAGGACAGACGGGACCAGCGGTGCGACTTCTGGGACGCGGGTCAATGCCGAATTCAGATTCGGCTCCTTGGATACAAGCCGGCCCTATGGCCAATTATGCTCTTGTTCCGACTCAATCGACAAACATGGACGATTTGGTGGTGGAGTTCAGGAAGAAATTGGACCAGTTAGCATATGACAAATTTGGGGTTATGCCTAAGCATAGGACCTACGTTAAACCCTACCCCGAATATTTTGATCTACAACCCTATCCACCTGGCTATAGAGTCCCTGAGTTTTCTAAATTTAATGGGGTGGATAACAAGTCGACATGGGAACATATTAGTCAATATTTGGCTCAATTAGGCGAAGCTAATCATGATCACATCAAAGTTTGCTTATTCTCTTTCTCGTTGACTGGGGTTGCTTTTTCTTGGTTCTCGGCTTTAGCTCCTAATTCTATACACACTTGATTTCACTTAGAGCAAAAGTTTCATGAGCACCTCTTTGTCGGAGAAATTGAATTAAAGTTGTCCCATCTTACATCGGTTAGGCAAAAACATGATGAATCGGTATCCGATTATATCAAGAGATTTAGAAACACAAGAAACCGGTGCTATAGCTTGGCGATAACTGAAAGAGATATGGCCGACTTAGTTTTTAACGGGTTGAGTAAAAGAGAAGATAGAAGGACACAAGTTCTCCTCTGTCGGGCAGGTCCAGGAGAGAGCTCCGGCTCATGAAAGCCGAGTTAACGAGTCCAAGGATTCGCATCGGATGAGCAGGAGTCGGCTTAACACTATTGAACATGATGCCGACTCCGGTGATGAAGCCGATGTTTATGCAGCCGAGTTCATTTGTCCTAGCAAAGCCAAACCCTATATGTGTGATGACTTAAAGCCGATTCGTAAAAATCGGGACGATGAGGTGAAATGCAGCTTTGACGTAGGCAAATGCGATAAAATATTTGATGCCTTGTTAAAGGATAAAGTGATACGAATTAACCATATTATACCGTCACCTGATGAGTTAAGGCGACGTGCTTATTGCAAGTATCACAATTCTTTCTCTCATGCTACTAATGATTGCAATGTCTTTCGTCGACAGATTCAATTGACCCTCAACGATGGACGATTGAGCTTTGCTGGCATGGCCATTGACACACAGCCGTTCCCAATGAACGTGCTAGATTTGGAGGGAAAGAAAGTTCTTTTTCGGCAAGAGGCGGCCGAAGGCGCTAATAGATCTAACGTGGTTATTGGTGAACCCAGGAAAGAAGCTGGCAACAAGGAAGCAAGGAGGCAAATCACGTCGAGCCGGTAACCCGATGGACAGGAGCTTATCAAGATCACCATCAAGAACTCCGCACTCGGGGGGCAACAACCACGAGCAAGAGGATCACCACCCAGGTTCATGAAGCCCAGGAACCTGGAAGTCGGCAAGTGGAAGACGAATCAGGTTGAATACAAGCCGAAGAGAATCAAGCCGACTTTCGACATGTTGTTAAACAAGTACATACAACAGGCCGGGTCAAAGTTGGACCAACGACATGCGAAGCGGCCTAGGTCACCATCTATCGAAGGAAGTTGCCAATATCGGAAGTCGGCTAGGGAATCCAAGCATCAAGCAACCCGGCAAGCTGTGCAGAGCCGACTTGTGTATCCTGGTGACTCCTCATACTGGCAAGTCAAGGCGCAAGGAGCTAAAGCAGCTGGCCTAGAAGGTGGGTTGGTCCCAAATAACTCATTGGTCATTGGAACGCATGTGTTGAAACTGAAGGACCCGGCTACAAAGTTAGCGAATGATGAGCCGATACTGGCTATCATGCCCAAGGTGACATCCGATGACCATGAAGCCGGATCTAGCCAAGTTGTAGCAGCTAAGCCCCGGGACCCAAAATATACCCAGCCAAAGTGGTGCCCGCCAGGTATAACAAAGACGCAGAGGCGAAAGTTACAGAGGGAAAGGAACCGGGAGAAAGCAGAGAAAGAAGCTGAGCAAGCTAGAGACGCCGACTTCAACGCTGAAAGGCCAATGGTGTCGGCTCAAGTATGGGTACCAAAGCCGACTCCTGTGACGACTCCTTTGATGATTGCACCAAGTCCTGCTATAAGCAATGAAACGGAGCCGGTCTCCATACCGACCATTACTTATTCATCATGGGCAGATGAAGTGGAAGCAGCGGACCTGGAAGAAGGGGATAAGCCGGCCAGGGGCGAGTCGGATAATGAGTCGGCAAATGAGGACTCAGCAGAGAACTCGCCCAGCAAGGAGCCGACAGGAGGCGAAACAGAGTTACCGGAATCAATAACGGACGAGTCGGAAAATTTGCTAGAGGAAGACTTGCTGGATTATGAAAGTACACCGATTCGGGTAGGTATGGATATTAACATGGTATATTATTTGCCTGCTGAATTCCGTGCTGTAGAAGAAGAAGGCGAAGTAGCACAGCTCAACTTTGGACCCAAGAATGCCGTCTTCGAGAAACCTGAAGGAACGGTTAAGCACCTTAAACCCTTGTACGCTAGAGGACATATCAACAGGAAACCGGTTACTAGGATGATGGTTGATGGAGGTGCTGTGGTAAACCTGATGCCGTATTCCGTCTTCAAGAAGTTACAGCTAGAAGATGAAGATCTAATGAAGACGAACATGGTGCTGAACGGGTTGGAAGGAGGAGAAGGAATAGATGCCAAAGGAGTCATTAGTCTGGAGCTCATAGTGGGAAGCAAGAGTTTGGCTACTGCATTTTTGTTGCTAAGGTGCAAGGGAATTACAATGTGCTACTCGGACGAGATTGGCTCCGTGCAAATCAGTGTGTGCCGTCCACCATGCACCAGCAACTTGTGCAATGGATCGGTGACGAGATTGAAGTCGTTCAAGCTGATAACTCGGCATGTATTGCTTTAGCCGAGTCCATTGTTGATTGGCAACATTCAAATGTTACATGTCTTTCAGGACGTGATTTGTCCGGGTTTGATTTCTTGAGTGCTACCAGGGACGGATTCGTGCCAGTATCCTTAAAGCCGATTGGTGGTAATCGGCTGCGACTCAAATAAATGGATCCCAACGATGAGTGGTTGCAAAAGCGGCTGGACAAGTATCGGGCCGAGGGGAACGGTATGAGTGAGGCAATTGAAGAACCAGACGACATGGACAAGTTGGGACAAGGTTTTACGTCGGCTGACCCGCTAGAAGAAGTAGATATTGGGGATGGCATTGTTCCCAGGACGACGTTTGTAAGCAGGAACTTAGAAGCCGATTACAAGTTCAAGTTAATCGAGCTAGTAAAGGGATACGGGGACTGCTTTGCTTGGGAGTACCACGAGATCCTCGGGTTAAGCCGAGAGCTCGTTGAGCATCGGTTACCAATAAAAGCCGTCTTTAGACCACATAAGCAGCCGGCTCGCAAATTCAACCCGGCAATATATGATCGGATCAAAGAAGAGATTGGCTGGCTTCTAAAAGCCAATTTTATCCGGCCTTGTAAATATGCCGACGGGATCTCCAACATTGTGCCAGTCGAGAAGAAAGGATCCTGTAAAATCAGGGCATGCATAGACTTCAGAGATCTAAATCGAGCTACGCCCAAAGATGAATATCCTATGCCAGTAGCCGACATTCTTATCAATGATGCCTCAGGGCACAAAGTCGTCAGCTTTCTAGACGGAAACGCGGGATACAATCAAATATTCATGGCCAAAGAGGACTCGGCTAAGACGGCGTTTCGCTGCCCCGGGTTCGTTGGTTTATTCGAGTGGACGGTAATGACCTTTGGGTTGAAGAATGCTGGTGCCACATATCATAGAGTGATGAACTTAATATTTCATGATATTCTTGGAGTCATACTCGAGGTATACATTGATGATGTAGTCGTCAAGTCGGACGGCGAGTTAAATCATTTGGCCGACTTACGACTTGCGTTTGAAAGAATGAGGAAGTATGGGCTCAAGATGAATCCTTTGAAGTGTGCCTTTGGCATGTCGGCTGGAAAGTTTCTTGGTTTTATCATACATGAAGCCGACATAGAAATCGACCCGGCAAAAATTGAAGCTATCCAGAAAGTGCAGGCGCCGACTTGTAAAAAGGACATGCTGAAATTCCTAGGCAAGGTAAATTATTTGAGAAGATTTATTACTAACTCGTCTGGGAAAGTTGATGCATTCACACAGATCCTTCGGCTCAAGAATGATGACGAGTTCACCTGGGGGGCAAGACAGCAAGAGGCATTTGATAGAATAAAAGCCTGTTTGTCTAAACCTCCAGTTCTGAGGAAGCCGGCTCGTGGTCTACCGTTCCGGCTTTACATTGCTGCCGAGGAAAAGGTGATTGGAGCAGCCTTAACTCAAGAAGCCGAAGGACAGGAGTACGTCATCACATACCTAAGTCGGCGACTGCTAGATGCCGAGTCTAGGTACAGCTTTGTGGAAAGGTTGTGCCTATCTCTTTATTTTGCTTGCACCAAACTGTGCCATTATCTTTTATCTAGCGAGTGCAAAGTTCTTAGTCAGACCAATGTCATCAAACACATGATACATAGGCCGATTCTCAGTGGACGAATCGGCAAATGGGCGTATGGGTTGATTGAATATGATTTGTCCTATGAACCTCTCAAATCTATGAAAGGCCAGATTGTAGCCGACTTCATCTTCGAACATCGGATTGACCTAGAGCAAGAAGCCGACTTGAATGTCGTGTCGGCTGTACCGTGAATCTTTATTTTGACGGCTCAGTTTGCAGTAGTGGGCAAGGAGTCGGCATTGTGTATATTTCGCCCCACGGTACTATCTTTGAGGCCTCTTGCCGCCTTGAGTATTTTTGAACTAACAATGAAGCCGAATACGAAGCTCTTCTATTCGGGTTGGAAATTTTAATGGACGCAGGGGTAACTCATGTTAAAGCATATGGTGATTCGCTGCTTATCGTCCAGGAAGTGGCCAAGATCTTTCAGTGCAACAGTGGATCACTCAACATATACCTTGACAGATGCTTGGACATCATATCGACTCTGGATTACTTTTCTATATCTCATGTGTCCAGGCAGGACAACTGGCTTGCCAACGAGTTGGCACAGCAGGCATCGGGCTATCATATCAGTAGAGGAGTATTTTTCACAGCAAAGAAGCCGGTGCTAGCTGTTGTCGACAATGTTGAGACCGGAGGAGAAGCCGGCTTGTCTAAGTCGGCACCAGAGGAACCTGGTGAAAACCGGCCAGCTGATTGGAGGACGCCTGTTATTGATTATTTGAGGGATCCAAGTCAGAAAACGGATAGGACTATTTGACGGCTTGCTTTTAAGTATACTTTGATAGACGACGAGTTGTATCGCCGAACAGCCGATGGTCTTCTTCTAAGGTGTTTGGACGAAGACCAATCCCGGGTTGCTATGGTGGAAGTACATGACGGCCTATGTGGGACACATCAGTCGGCTCACAAAATGAAGTGGATGCTCAGACGAGCTGGATTCTATTGGTCGACAATGATTAATGACTGCTTTAGGTACTACTCCCTTCGTTCCAAATTAGATGACATGCCTTTGTCCAAATAAGAATGTATGTAGACATGTTTTACGTCTAGATACATCCCTATTTGAACAAACTCAAGTCATCTAATTTGGAACAGAGGGAGTATAAGGGGTGTGAGGCGTGCCACAGGTTTGGAGATGTTCAGATAGCGCCGGCTTCATTTCTTAATACTATAATAAAGCCGTGGCCTTTTCGAGGATGGGCATTAGATTTTGTCGGTATGATCAACCCGGCTTCATCCAAAGGGCATCGGTTTGTATTAGTTGCTACTGATTATTTCACCAAGTGGTCTGAAGCAGTACCCCTCAAGAATATGACCCACAAGGAGGTAATTCAATTCATTACATAGTATATTATTCACCGATTCGGTATCCCGCAGACTCTCACCACAGATCAAGGTACTTCCTTCATGGCTAAGGAGGTGAAACAGTTTGCCGAATCACTCAGGATCAAGATGCTCAGCTCATCTCCGTATTACGCTCAAGCCAATGGACAAGCCGAGTCAAGCAACAAAATTCTGATCAAGTTGATTAAGAAGAAAGTACAAGACTACCCGAGGAGGTGGCATGAGGTACTATCCGAGGCATTGTGGGCTCACAGAATCTCAAGGCATGGCGCAACTAAGGTGACTCCTTTCGAGTTGGTATATGGACAGGAAGCCGTTTTACCAGTAGAAGTGAATCTGGCTGCTTTGAGGTTCGCTAAGCAAAACGACTTGTTGGCTGAGGACTATCACAATTTGATGATGGATAACATAGACAAGGTAGCCGACAAACGTATAAGGGCTTTGAAGGACATTGAGAAGGAGAAGTTGCGGGTGGCAAAAGCTTATAACAAGAGAGTCCGACCTAAGGATTTTCAAATCGGTGACTTGGTATGGAAAGTTATATTGCCAGTTGGCTCTAGGAGCCGGAAATTCGGCAAGTGGTCGCCAAGTTGGGAAGGGCCATTACGAGTTGTACGGATTGTGCCCGACAACTCATATCTTGTGGAAACATTGGAAGGCATCATATTGCCTCGAGCTATCAATGGGAAATACTTGAAGAAATTACACCCAAGCGTGTGCCAAACTGCATGAGCCACACATATGACCGATATAAATATATCGCCCTTAGCATATGGCCGATGAGCTTAAGCATCGCCCTTAGACAAATCTTCTACATGGAATATTTTCTAGTACGCAAGCTCTACTAGAAAACAGGGGGGCATGTGTTCACACCTGTTTTTGGCAGGTCACAGGTTCAAGCTCACTCAGGAGGAGATGGCGACTTGGAGAGAACCTAGAGATGACCTGACAGGAGCCAACCCGGTTTGACCAGAATACGGCTTAGACAGAACCCCCTGCAGGCCAGATCCGAGTTTCCTGAAGATTCCAGAAGTCGTTTCAGGGAAGCTGGAATGGAGGTTGTTTGACGCTTGCGAGGCCCAGAAACAGAAGTCGGATGCGGTACGATAGAACAAGTTCAAGGTCAACACGGAAGGGCAGAAGGCGACTTTCTAGAAGAAGCCAAAAAAGGTGACATTCTAGAAGAAGCCGGAAAAGGATGCTTGGAGTCCGGGTCCAGTACGAAGCCGGCCAAGTCTTTTACCTAGTTTAGAGATAGAAACCGACTTATATCACGAGTTGTAATTCTTGTAGAAGTACAATACTTGTACGGGAAGTCCAGCCGCCTCATTATATATGTAGAGGTGACAGCCGACTGAAATTAAGCAAACAATCGACAATCAATACAAACCCTACTTTTTACTCTCAAACCCTTGTTCCTGCTTCCGTTATTCGGCGACTTCGCGTGAGTTCATCGAGTATCGATAATTGAGCTAAGAGCGGTCAAATCCGGCTTAGTTCAACCAATCGTCGCCGGCTTCCTCTGATGGGGTCCCACCCGAGGGGCTGGGGCATCTGGTCCAAAAAGCGCCGGCTTGTTGTCTTGCGTATCGCGCTACAAGTCGGCCTCCCGCGGGGCGAGTTGCGGAGTATGTCCCCCGGCACCGCGGGTACACGTGGACATGTTCGTGTGACGCGTTTTTAGCGCAACAATAGTGAACCGGAAAGGAACTAAAATTGAGATGAACGGAAATAATAGAGAACCAAAAATGCCGGTGAACCATAGTGAATCAAAAATGTCGGTGAACCAAAAATAATAGTGAACCAAAAATGTCGGTGAACAAAAAATACCGGTGAACCAAAAATATCGGTGAACCTAAAATAATAGTGAACCAAATATGCCGATGAACCAAAAATACCGATAAACCAAAAATAATAGTGAACCAAAAATTCCGGTGAACCAAAAATAATACTGAACCAAAAATGCCGATGAACCAAAAATGGTAGTGAACAAAAATGTCGGTGAAGAAAAAACAATAGTGAACCAAAAGTGTCGGTGAACCAAAAATAATAGTTAACCAGAAATGTTGGTGAACAAAAAATACCGGTGAACCAAAACTAATAGTGAATGAAAAATGTCGGTGAACCAAAAATGCCGATGAACCAAAAATAATAGTGAACAAAAATGTATGTCAAGAAAAAATAATAGTGAATCAAAAGTGTCGGTGAACCGAAAATAATAGTGAACCGCAAAGTACATAAAATTCGGATGAACGAAAAAATAAAGAACCAAAAATGCCGATGAACCAAAAATGATGGTTAACCAAAATTAATAGTGAACCAAAAATGTCAGTGAAGAAAAATAATAGTGAACCAAAAATGACGATGAACCAAAAATAATAGTGAACCAAAAATACGCTGAACCAAAAATGCGGTGAACCAAAATGCACTAAAAATGTCGGTGAAGAAAAATAATAGTGACCGAAAAATAATAGTGACCGAAAAATAATAGTGAACCAAAAGTGCCGGTGAACCAAAAATGCCGATGAACCAAAAATAATAGTAAACAAAAAATGTCGGCGAACCGAAATACCGGTTAATTTAAAATACAGGTGAGCCAGAAATAATTGTGAACCAAAAATGCCAGTGAACCGGAAAAAATAATGAGCAAAAAATGCTGATGAACCGAAAATTATAGGGAACCGGAAAGGAACTAAAATTTGGTGAACCGAAAATAAAAGGAACCGAAAAAGAACTAAAATTCGGTGAACCCAAAATAATAGTGAACCGAAAACGTAGATCGGTGGGTTATAGAATTGTAATGGGTTCATAAACAAATTCAACGGTTTTAATTCCAAAAAATATATTCTTGTATTTCACCGGTTCGATAAAATTGTTCCGCCAAACAAAAAGTTAAGGAGGGAAATAAATAAATAAATAAATAAAGAATCAAGAAAAACTAGAAAATAAAGGGTACACCAAAAAGAAATGAAAAGGAAATGAAAAAGAAAAAATAATACAAGAAATAAAAGAAGAAACATGAAGGAAATGAATGGAATATTTCTAACGTGTGCTGTGGCTGCAGGTTGGTCTAGCGAGCGAAATTTGGTCTAGCAAAAAACATTCCGCGAGCAAAAAGAAGTAAAATAAATGGGCCGGCCCATACGAGGCGATCTGTACGGGCGAGTCGGTACTAACGCTCGCAAAGAGCGAGAAATAGTGCCCGCGCGGCCGGCCCTAGGGTTCCCCTTGCCTCCACCTATATAAAGGTGTGGGGGAGTGCGACACACCAATCCAAGGGAGGCCCTAGCCGCACCTCACCCTAATAAACCCTAGCCGCACCACCTCCACCTAGGGCTTCCACGCCACCCTCCCCAAGGGCTGCCACGCCACCCCTCTCCTCCTCCTCTTGCTTGGCTTAGGCGAAGCCCTGCTCGCGGAGTACTCCACCATCAACACCACCACAACCGTCGTGCTACTGAGATCCATCTAGCCACTTCCATCTTGCTTGCGAGATCAAGAAGGAGAAGTCTACATCGAGCTGTACGTGTGGATACCGCGGAGGTACTTCTCGTGCGGTGGTTCATCGGATTGGATCAAGAGGATAATACATCTCCTCACGACTAGATACGTCTAGTTGCGGGGATCGACTAGCCAACCGCTGCACCGACAAAACATTTTCTCGATCTTCGAGGGTAAGAGATTGGATCTCCACTTCGCTACTTACATCTAATAGATCTAGATCGTGGGGTTTATTACGCTTGTTATGTAGGAAATTTTTTGTTTTCTATGCAACCACCCCTTCAGTGGTCGTATACGAGACAAAGGGAATCGTATGCGAGATTAAGAATCTACGGCATCGTGGTTCAATCGATAAGGAACTTCGTTGAATATGTAGGAGTCAATATGGGAATCCCAGTCCCGCTATTGATTATTGATCTGATCATGTCTACATGTTCTCGAACCTGTAGGGTCACACACTTAACGCTCCGATGTAGCTAGGGTAAGCGATGAGATAATTGACGGTATGAGCGAATGGTGATTCGGAGTCTCTGATGAGATCACAGACGTCACAAGGAGATCCAGAAGAGTCCGGAGAATAAGATTCATATAAGGAAAGTTGTTTCCGGAGGTATCGGAAAAGTTCCGGAATATTTAGACAGGGTACCAGAAGGTTCCGGAATGTTCTAGAAGAGTCTAGAAGTGGGGCCCACATCGTATGGGGCCCACATGGACTAAAGGGTGGTGCAGCAGCCTTAATGGGCTGGCCGCACCAGCCCCTTGGCCCAGCCGGCCAAGTCCTAGTTGGACTAGGCTTGGCCGCACCCCACAAGGAAAGGGGGGGGGGGGGGGCGCAAGTCCCAATTAAGCTTGCTAAAACGTTTTATAAAAGTGAACAGAGGAAGCACTAATATTCCTCACTGATTTCTCTAACATAATTATATATAAAATCAACTACCACTCAATTTCTCTAACATAACTATAAACCAACTAAAGCTACTTCTCACTTGATCCACAACTATTTCCAGTCCATGACGACAGCGTCATCAGCAACCTCGATCGGGGCCTTGCCCTAGCCCTCCACCTCCATTGAGGCCTTGCCCTTGTTGTCCCCCTCCAGGTCTGCCAACGATGGGGTCAGAGCCTTCTCTAGGTCTTCCGCATAATGCGTGGCTCTTGCCTGCTCTGCGCCGACTACATAAGCGACTAGAGTACACATGAGTTGTTTATGCTCAACGGAATGTATGCTCTGCTTCGTCACATGATAGTCGGCCCTGGCCTAGCCCAGAGTCGGATCCACCACCTCCTCCTCGTCAAATTCAAGACTGATGAAGGAAAAATGATTGACATGCTCCGATGCTATGAACCAGCGGAGGGCAAAGCTTCCCCTGCTCGAGCTCGGAGGAGTCCTGCTCGAACGCGAACTAGATGCTCCTGCACCATTCGCTCAAATAAAAAACAATGATAGGTGATGCGGCGGCGGCTGTTGGAGAGGAAAAGAGTCGGTCGTTTTTATAGGTGTCTACAACCGGATCGGTAGTAATGGTGACAGGGGAGCGTTCGTGCGCTGAGCGGGTCATGAATCGGCTCGCCAGGCTCAGTGTGCGACGAGACAAACTAGACTAGTCAAGAGAGATGGGAAGACGACGGAGCAGAGGAATGGCCAGGCCGACAGGGTAGGTGGTGATGCAATTTTTTAACCGGCAGGACAAGACCATTGAATGTGTGCTAATTTGGAGATGACGAACAACATGGACGCGCAAGAGGGTGCATGTACTCATCCTCCGTTGGTCCCACTTGTAAAGTTTAAATTGGGTCACATACGTGACGGACTTAGTTCGTGAACGGTCAAAAGAGTTGACTCGACGAAAACGCTCCGTTTGGCCATTCATGAGGCTCAGCTAGGGTAAAGTGGGACAAAAAAAAGATAAGGGAACAAAACTAAAACTAACTAAGCGAAATAGGACACCAAAATAGAAAACCCATCTAATAATGCATGTCTCCAAATATGAACAGCCGCATAGCATGAGCTTGTTGCCATACTCCGCCTAGCCCCTACTCTCTCAAGTAGAAAGAGATTTCCGAGACAATCTCCAAGGAAAACAATTAAGAAGGGGGTAAGTGAGGAATGGCGATGATTCTAATTTTCGTGCACCGTTCAAGTTGCCGACGTGTAACGGGCCAACAAACCCAAAAAGTAAAATCCAGGCCCAGCGAGGCCCGGCAAGCGGCCACTAGAAGTCATAGAAGCCTCCAAAAAATCGTCATCGCCACAAGAGGATAAGAAACCGAAAAGCACGGGCAAGGAAGGCAAACAGGTCGTCAGCCATGGCGCTCTCCCTCTCCACCTCCTTCCTCCCGACCCCGGCCGCAAGAGCCACGACCCGCACCCTCCGCTCCGTCGTCCCCTCCCAGGTACCCACCTTTCATACTTCAGCTCCGTAAGGCGGCTCTGAATTGGAGGAGTGTCGTTAATCTGTAGCCTGTGCGCGATGTGCAGAGGATGAGGTGCTCGATGCGGAAGAAGGGGCTGCACCCGGAGATCTTCGAGGACGCCAAGGTGTACTGCAACGGTGAGCTGGTGCTGGTGACAGGGGGCACGAAGAAGGAGTACTCGGTGGACGTGTGGTCGGGGAACCACCCCTACTACGTCGGCGACTCCTCGGCGCTGGTGGTCATGGACAGCCAGATCGAGAAGTTCCGCAAGAAGTGGGGGCATATCAAGGAGTACTGGACCAAGGAGCAGTGGCTGGAGATGCACCCCAACGGCGACCCAGAGTTCGAGCCAGAGGACGACGAGACCCGCAAATGATGGCTCTGCCTCTCCTCTTCCTCCTCCTGCCGCGGTTCTCTTGCTGTTAATTCCCGAACTCAATTATGCTATGCTAGTTTGCTTGGCTTGATTCCCCAGTTGTACCGTGCGCACGCATTGGATTGATGGATTTGGTGCACGGGGCATTGCATTTGCATTGTCCTCACTACTTCCAGTATGATTCAACTCGTTATGATTCCTCTCAACACTTACTCCTTGTTATACTCCGTACAATGCAAAATGGGTCGCTGCTCTGCTCACTTAATTTAGATCGAAGATACATGCCTCTTTCATCATCCGATTGGTAATTAGGAGTCAGGGACTTTGGTGTACACCACTTGGCGTCCGGTTTCCAAATTTTGTTCCACTGAATTCAGCCTAATGTTTTTTTTTACACATTCCAGTCTACCTTTATGTTCGATTAGGCTAAGGATATGCTTTTTCTAGGACCCGATTCATTAATCTTGGCGAATTTTACAGTACCCTGGTACTACAAAACCATGCGGTGGAGTGCCAGCTCGATCTGACCGTCCGTGATGAAAGGACATGTTGGACTTTTTGCCTGCCATCCCTCAAAACGAAAAGGAGCAGCCATTGTCAGAAAAAAAAAGCAATCAGCCCAACTGAGATTGAGATTTATTTTCCGCTCGCCGCCTCCATCGATCGCTCATCGCTGCTGCCGCCGTCACCATCCATTGATGTGAATTTCCGCTTGTTCTATCGCCATCGATAGCGGCATCCTCTCACGCCTCGCCCACGTACGCCGGAATCGACCGAGACCCTTGCCGCCGCGTTCCCTCCTCGCGCGGTCGTCAACGGCCGCCCTCGCGGCCCCGTCCCGGTCGACGGTCCCTCCCCCCTACGACACATGACAGCGTACAGTTCGACGGTCTCTCCTTCCCCTACGTGCGTCGAGCACAGGCTCCACCTTGACTTGACTGCCCTCGCGCCGTCAGCAGGTTGGTTATCGCCGCTGGTTACTGCTAGAGTACTAGTAAAAGTACACTGCTAATGTGATATACAGTAGTGTTTAGGATCTGAACCACACTAAAAGTTGCAGGACAAATCTGGTTCAGTGATATCAGGCTATGGATGTTACTATTAGTATTTACACATTGATTTAGGTATTTCTAGGTTGGTTCTATCTCAAGAAAGGTGTTTCAGACATGATATGGTTTGATTAGTAATCCTTATTGCTTTGCTTCTTTTGATGTGTTCAGCTGGCTCGCTGTTGCTAGGCTCTTCTTCAGTGTTGTATTGACATGTCCTAATCAGATTAAGTCCAAGACAATTCTATGTTGTCTTGCAGACTTGCACTAGCACAAGTGCCAGATTGGAAGAAATATAATAACAGTCCATGTATTATAAGCAGTTTATCTGCAGGTACTGTAAAAACAAGATACGGAGTACACCTCAAATTGTAACTATTTGGCCTCTTTTTTGTACTTCAGCCTTGTCTAATTGCAGGTTTTGTAAATTATTGACCATACATGACTCTTCACTGTAAAAGCTATCCAAAAGATTTACACAGGTATACTATAATTACTACCTGCAACGTAAATTTCCTACTCGGATTCTTGTTTAACTCTTCACCATTCTTATGCAGAAAGATGTAGACATTACTATTATAAAGGCTACTACCATACCCGCATGATGAGCCCGTTTGCCCCTCCCGAGCTTCATGTGTCGTTGGGATTCGTGTAAACAGTAAAATCTTTCCCCCACATTTCACCACAGCCGTCAGATATGGTAGTGTTGCACTAAAAACGCGTCACACGAACACGTCCTCGTGTACCCGCGGTGTCGGGGGAGATACTCCGTAGCTCGCCCCGCGGGAGGCCGACTTGTAGCGCGATACACAAGACAACAAGCCGGTGCTTTTTGGACCAGACGTCCCAGCCCCTCGGGAAGGACCCCGTCAGAGGAAGCCGGTGACGATTGGTTGAACTAAGCCGGATTTGACCGCTCCTAGCTCGATTGTCGATACTCGATCAACTTACGCGAAGTCGCCGAATAACGGAAGCAGGAACAAGGGTTTGAGGGTAAAAAGTAGGGTTTGTATTGATTGTCGATTGTTTGCTTAATTTCAATCGGCCGTCACCTCTTACATATATAATGAGGTGGCTGGACTTCCCGTACAAGTATTGTACTTCTACAAGGATTACAACTCGTGATATAAGTCGGTTTCTATCTCTAAATTAGGTAAAAGCCTTAGCCGGCTTCGTACTGGACCCGGACTCCAAGCATCCTTTTCCGGCTTCTTCTAGAAAGTCACCTTTTTTGGCTTCTTCTAGAAAGTCACCTTTTGCCCTTCCATGTTGACCTTGAACTTGTTCTATCGTACCGCATGTAACAGCCCTGACTTTGTTATGAAAATACGGGTAATTTTTCCACTTTTGCTTTCATGTTGCATCATAGCATCCATATGTATTTGGCCATTTCAAACTTTCACTTGGAAACAATTGAAATGGGAAGCCAAACTCTCCCCAACTTCTAAACCTTGAAATGCACCAAATGGTACAACCCTTACCATGGCAAGTGACCTTATGGTCTAGCAAGTTCACCTAAGTTCAACCAATGCTCAAGAAACCAAATGGCTTGTCTTCTAAATTTTGTTCCAAGTCGCAAAACTTCAATTGTGATGCAAGGCGCTTCCTATTTGTGAACCAGATTGTGGTGCCTTAAAAATCCAAGGGAAAATATGGGGAGTTTCCTAATATGCTTGGGAGCATCCCTAAATTTTTCTGTAATTTCTAGACTTGTTTAAAATGCTGCCAAAAATCTAGCCTTTTCAGTCAAAATATGTCCATTCGGAATGGCCCGGAAATTTCCGGATCAAATCCGGACCAGTCGGAATTTTCCGGACCCATCCGGAAAATTCCGGATGATGCACAGTGGCGACAGGGCGCACTGGCGCCATGCCGCCACCTCCTCCGCGCCCATGCCGCACGCCGCCGTGGCAAATGGAGGGCTAAGGAGCCCGTGACCGTGTTCACCTGCCCCGCACTCCTCTCTCCTCCTCGTCCCTCCTCTTTTCCCGGATCATGGCGGCCCCCTCTCTCTCCCTTCCCGAGCTCCCTTGCCGCCGTAGCTTGCCGAGCTCGCCGCCGTCGCTCCGGTGCTTCCCGTTCCGATCGAAGCGGACAGGAAGCTACGCCTCGTCGACCTCCCCCTCCTGGAGCAAGGAATCGAGCCGAGGTGGCTCGGTCCCGACGTTTTCGTCCTCGACAACTACCTCACCGGCCGCGTTCCTC
This sequence comes from Puccinellia tenuiflora, assembly GCA_012064385.1. Lineage (NCBI taxonomy): Eukaryota > Viridiplantae > Streptophyta > Magnoliopsida > Poales > Poaceae > Puccinellia > Puccinellia tenuiflora. The sequence continues at coordinate 452,463 of QRDG01001371.1, forward strand.
CGGCCGAATTCCGGCGTCCTCGACTCCCCCTTCCGCACCAGCCCAACTCACCAGCTCAAGGTGAGGCATGCGTGCTTGCTAACCCTCTCCCGCTCCCCCTCTCCCTCTGTTGCATGCTCTTCGTGCGAAGCCACCGCCGCCGTTGCTTTTCTGTCCAGAATCTAGTCGTCCGGAATCACCCGGATATTTCCGGATCCATTCCGGGTCGACCGGAAAATTCCGGACCTTTCCGGACGAATTCCGAAACTCTAACAAAAGGATTTTGAGGTCACCTCGGATTTGGCTCAGAATGAGCCCGGATTATTCCGGACCATCCGGAATATTCCGGACCAATCCGGATGAATTCCGAATCAACAGTAAAATCTGTGAACTTTGTAATTTAGCCTCTTTTCGTTAAATCTTGCAAATGTTATACCCATTTGATCAGTGTTTCAAATGCTATCTAAACATGCTAGTATCAACTCATGACAACTTTTTGGGCTCGATATTAATCTTGCTTGGTTAAAGGATATAAAACCAAATAACCTTTTAATTTGCTATTCAATCATCGGTACTCCAAAAATTATCAATAAGGCACCGAAGTGATCGTAATAACCAAACCTCTTTAATCATGTCATGTTCATGCATATTTGAGCAATTTCTAAATAATGTGATCACTATGAACAACTGGACATTAAGTTAAATATGAGGTGTTTTCCAAATAATTTCCTTAATTATTTGGCTCCCCATTTAATTGTGCCTTTAAATAATATAATGGAATCTTTGCATCAATTTGACATGCCATCATGTGATTGAGCATTGCATCTTGAGTTGTGTGATTTATGTGTTCTTTGCTTTTCTTTTGGGTATCGATAGATTCCGGAGTCGAGGGTCTCTCTACTTACCCCGACGAGCACCACTTCACGCCCGGGCAGCAAGGCAAGAGATAACCTAACCTTCTTGGCATCTAGCATCCTATGTTTTGATAAACTTATTTTATCCACCATAATATTGCATGCGGTTCAATTGCCTCTTCTGATCAAAGTATAGAATATCCTATGAATGCATGTTCCTCCCGAGCCAATCACATGTATCCCTACCTATGAAACCTAGGGTTGAAGTGTTGGCCGAGATAAAGATAGAATTGTTGTATTCATATGCCTAGCTATGCTTAGCCATGCTTAAATAGATGCTTTATGTCCGTTATTAAATTCCATTAATCTTGAGGTTGATGGAATAGTTCGGGCATGGTGGATGAATGTGATGCTAAAATTAAAATGCTAAGATGGTTTGGGTGAGTTGCCATCGGGGATGGTGTTTTGCCTCACTCTAGCCCCTAGGTGTGAGTTCTTTACCTCTTGAACCAAGACTAGCGTGCTGCCATTGGTGGGTGTATGGGCGCCTTACCGACCGAATAATTTGTGAGGGGCTTGTCAAGGGTCCTCTAGTTCGAGATTTCCATTTGCGCGTGAGTTGTGTGGGTGGAAAAAGGAACGAGGATGGTAGTGTTTAGGATGTGGCCGCGGGGCAGGGCGCTGGGAGCGCTGAACCTGTCCTTCCGCACACTGATGGTCCTTGAGTAAGCCTCATGCTTTGTAAAGGTCTAACCGCGCCCGCTCGCCGGCCTTCCCCGGAAGAGGGCCAACTAGGTGAGCCGGACGGTACCAATGGGTAAAATAGTACACCCCTGCAGGGTTAAATCTTTTCGAAAAGCCGTGTCCGCGGTTATGGACGACTTGGGATCGGATATAAGATCATAGATAACGTTAACCTAATTGATATGGCAGCTAGAGGTTGCATAATAAACTTGTGATAAAGGTTCATTTCCTCGAGGGTGAGTCGAGGGAGTGCCTTTGTGTGAGATGAGTGGTGATGGTTGTGAGTAGGTTCGTCGAGAACCGAAAGGTGATAATGATACTCTCTTACCTCTTTATAAAAATACTCTGAGTAGACGAATGCCATGTGTCAAGTATATTTCTGTTTATGAAACTTAGCTTTATGCAAAAGAAATACATATAAAGCTTTAGAGCCTCCGTCAGTCATTGGGCCTATATCGCCCTACTACACTTGCGAGTACGTCGTACTCAGTCTCTCTTTGCTGCCTCTATGACTTGTATTTCAGATGAGGACGACACCGAGCAACTAGGTGGGTTCTTCGTTGACGTCGACTACTAGTCTGGGGTTCCCAGGTGGCAGCTTGGGACCGTGGAACAAGCTGGCTGGGAGATGTTTATTGTAGGCCTCTTAGGCCATATATTTGTTTCTTGTTGTTAGACAACACTACCCGCTTCCGCTTGATGACTTGTTGGATCTGTGATCCTTTTGTTGTGTAATATTCGTATTCTTCTCATTATATGAGTTGCTATATGTTTTGTGTCGTAGAGTCATGCGATGTGCCGGGTTGTTCCACAAGTCTCGATCTTTGTTTTATACGTTGATGGTTGTGTCGATTTCATAGCCTCTCTGTATAATTCCGGGGTCGGGGCGTTACAAGTTGGTATCAGAGCAGGACTGCCTGTAGGAAACCCTTTCTTTTGGTCGATGTCGAGTCTAGTGAAAGCTATTTTGACCTAAAAATGAGTTGTGAAAACCTTCTTAGGATTCTTTTTACTCCTCATCCAACTCGCTCTACTCTGATTCTCACCTCTATTTGTTTTAATCTTGGTGTCGATGTTTAGGTTCTCGGGGTTTGGGGTTCTTACCGTCCAGTTATGCCTCGAGTCCGATATGCCCGTTTTATATCGCCACGATGACGTGATGTCACCGTGGTTGCCTAAATCTGTCTTTGGTGTTTATTGCTTCTTGAATATCTGTATCTGGGAGCAACTAATGATCTATCTTATCTGTCAGAATTGGTTACTAACTTGTCGTTGTTCCAATTCTTCAGAATGGCTCCTACCCGTCGTGGGGAACATAGCAGCCCTGATCCACCACCGCCCCCTTCGATGGCGGAGGTTATGATGGCAATTGAACAAAACCGTCTGCGCAATGAGCGGTTGCTCGAGCAGCTGGTCCAGCAAGGGGCCAGGAGGAACACGGACTGCACCACTCTCAACCAGTTCTTGCGGTCCCAACCTCCTACATTCTCTGAAGCTAAGGAGCCGCTTGATGCGGATGATTGGCTTCGGGCTATCGAGCGCAAGTTTGCCGCTCTTCATGTTCCGGCAGCGGAGCACGTCAACTTCGCCACCTACCTTCTGGAAGGAGCCGCCGGTTCCTGGTGGGAGAGCCATGTGGCGATGGTTGCCGCGGGCCATGTTGTCACTTGGGAGGAGTTCCGCGCTGCCTTCCGTGCGGCATACATCCCCAAGCCCATCCTCGAGCTCAAGAGGCGGGAGTTCCTGGACCTAACCCAGTGACGCATGGACGTCCAATCCTATGGACGGGAGTTCAACCACCTCTCCCGTTACGCCCCTCAGGACGTGACGAATGATGAGGACAAGCAATACCTCTTCCGCAAGGGGCTCACACCTCGTCTCCGATATGAGCTCCTACCCTTCAAGTTCACCTCTTACCAAGAGCTCTACAACCAGGCCCTCACCATGGAGCAGGGTAGGAAGGAGCTAGAGGCTTCTAAGAGGCCCGCTTCCACCAATCACCAGAGCTCCTCCTCCTCAGAGGGCAAGAAGCACAAGGTATTCGTGCCTTTCAGCGCCGTGCCAAAGGCGCCCTTCGCGCCGAAGCCCACCGGGTACCTGCCACCTCCGCCTCGCCCAGCTACTTCGACCTTGGGTGCGGCTGGAGGCGGTTTTCGACCTCGACTACCTGCACCACCGGGGCTCACTTGCTTCTCTTGTGGCCAGCCGGGGCACTACTCCAGGGAGTGTCCCCAGAAGGCACCGGCTCCCTCAGCACCTGCACCAGCACCCTCTACCCCAGCCGCCAAGGCTACCACCGTCAGCCGTGGCCGCCTGAACCACGTCTCGGCTGAAGGCGTTGAGGAGGACCCCGGAGTTCTCATGGGTACGCTTCGAATCAATGATTACCCTGCTTCAGTATTATTTGATTCTGGAGCTTCACATTCATTCATATCGATAGCTTTTGCACACAACCATCAAGTTCCTTTTGTGAATATGGATTCCCCGCTAGTGGTCAAAACACCTGGTTCTCGTTGGCAGACCAAATGGGTCACTCCAGAGGTGCAGATTTCCATAGGCTCCATACCTTTTCCATTCCAGTTGATAGCCCTGAAGTCTGAGGGTCTGGATGTTATTCTGGGCATGGACTGGTTAGTCAAGTATCATGCCAACCTGGACTGTGCTGCCAAGACTGTCACAGTGATCCACCCAAGATATGGGGAAGTGCGTTATTGGTCACCTTCGTCTGCAGTTCCATCCGCTGCCACTCCTCTCTCTCCGGAGATCAGTTTGTACTTCCTGGAAGGAACCACTCCACCTGATATGTCTGAAGTAGAGGTGGTGTGTGATTTCCCCGACGTCTTCCCGGAGGAATTGCCCGGCATGCCACCTGATCGCAGCGTAGAGTTTGTGATTGAGTTGGTTCCGGGAACCGCCCCAGTTTCCAAGACGCCCTACCGTATGCCAACGGAAGAGCTAGCTGAATTGAAGAAGCAGCTTGATGAGCTGCTGGAAAAAGAATTCATCCGGCCGAGTAGCTCACCTTGGGGCTGCCCGGTCATCTTTGTCGAGAAGAGGGATACAAATGTTCCTCGTCTGGTCGTTGACTACCGCCCTCTTAATGCGGTGACCATCAAGAACAAGTATCCAATTCCTCGAATAACCGACTTGTTCGATCAACTGGCTGGTGCCACGGTGTTCTCCAAGATGGATTTGAGGTCAGGCTACCATCAAATAAAGATCCGAAAGGAGGATATTCCGAAGACGGCCTTCACTACCCGCTATGGGTTATATGAGTACACCGTCATGTCTTTCGGCCTCACTAATGCTCCGGCTACATTCATGAGGCTGATGAACTCCATCTTCCACGAGTACCTCGACAAGTTCGTCATCATTTACATCGATGACATCCTTGTGTACTCCAAGACCGAAGACGAACATGCTGAGCATCTCCGACTTGTTTTGACCAAGCTTCGAGACCACCGTCTATATGCCAAGTTCTCTAAATGTGAGTTTTGGCTGAAGGAGCTCATCTTTCTCGGTCATGTGGTGTCCGCTGCCGGAGTAGCGGTGATACCCGACAAGATTCAGGCAATCCTGGATTGGCCGACTCCCAAATCCGTCAAAGATATCCGAAGCTTCCTTGGATTGGTGGGTTATTACCGCCGATTTATCGAGGGCTTCTCCAAGATAGCCAAGGCGCTGACTGAACTCCTCAAGAAAGGCAAACCATTTGTGTGGTCAGACAAGGCTGAAGAGAGTTTCCAGACCCTCAAGGTCAAGCTCACCACCACCCCGGTACTTGTCCTTCCCGATACCGCCAAAGACTTTGTCGTTTATTGTGATGCATCTCTCCAAGGCTTGGGCTGTGTCTTGATGCAAGAAGGCCACGTGGTCACCTATGCTTCCCGTCAACTCAAACCACATGAGCAAAATTATCCAACCCATGATTTGGAGCTTGCCGCCGTGGTACATGCTCTGAAGCAATGGAGGCCCTACCTGTTGGGCAACCGTTGCGAGATCTACTCCGACCATCAAAGTCTGAAGTATCTATTCACCCAGCCGGATCTGAACTTGAGGCAGAGGAGATGGCTGGAATTGATAAAGGACTATGATGTGACTCTCAATTATCAGCCCGGCAAGGCAAATGTCGTTGCGGATGCTCTGAGCCGCAAAGCTTATTGCAATACCGTGATGGTTGAAAAGGCGCAACCGGCTCTCCATGAGGAATTTGCTAAATTGAACCTGGAAATTGTTCCTTCGGGTTTTCTAGCTAACCTTGAGATCAAATCCACTCTCGAGGATGATATCAAGGCCGCCCAACAAAATGATCCTGAAATCCTTGAGATCAAAGAGAAGATAGCTAATGGGAAGGCGGCCTGTTTCTTGGTTGATGACAATGGTGTGGTCTATTTCGGTGACCGTCTAGTGGTGCCCAAGAGTGGAAACATGAGGGAGTTGATACTCTCTGAAGCTCATGAGTCACCCATCTCTATCCACCCCGGTAGCACAAAAATGTACCAAGATCTTCGACCTCAATTCTGGTGGTCTTGCATGAAGCGCGAGATCGCCGAGTATGTTGCTAAATGCGACGTCTGTCGCCGAGTGAAGGCTGAACATCAAAGGCTAGCTGGTACCCTTCGCCCCATAGCCATTCCCGAGTGGAAATGGGATGAAGTTGGTATGGATTTCATCACCAGCTTTCCCAAGTCACAAAAGGGCAACAATGCCATTTGGGTCATCATCGACCGATTGTCAAAGGTTGCCCATTTCCTTCCGGTTCGGGATGATATCAATGCAGCTAAATTGGCGGAGCTATATATGGCCCGGATTGTTCCTTTGCATGGGGTTCCTTTGCGGATCATCTCCGACCGTGGGAGCTTATTTGTGTCCAAGTTTTGGCAAAGTTTCCAAACGGCCCTCGGGACCCGTCTCAACTTCAGCACCGCCTATCATCCCCAAACAGACGGTCAACTGAAAGAGTAAATCAAGTTCTTGAGGATATGCTACGTGCTTGTGTCATCTCCTTCAGTAAGAATTGGGAAAAGTATCTCCCTCTCGCCGAGTTCTCCTACAACAGTAGCTATCAAGCCAGTCTGCAAAAGGCTCCCTTCGAGGTCCTTTATGGGAGAAAATGCCGGACTCCTCTCAATTGGTCTGAAACCGGGGAGAGATCTCTCTTCGGTCCTGATGTGATCAATGAAGCCGAGGAGAAAGTCCGTGTTATTCGGGAAAACCTCAAGGCCGCTCAATCCCGTCAGAAAAGCTACTATGACAAGCACCACCAAGAGGTCCACTATGAAATTGGTGACAAGGCCTATCTTCGAGTCTCTCCTCTCCGAGGCGTTCGTCGCTTTGGAATCAAGGGCAAATTAGCACCTCGCTTTGTTGGCCCTTTCACCGTCCTAGCCAAGCGAGGAGATCTCTCCTATCAACTTGAGTTGCCCTCCAACTTCCCGGATGTCCATGATGTTTTCCATGTCTCCCAACTCCGTCGTTGCTTCAAGGATCCAATACGTGGGGTTGATCATGAGGTTTTGGACATTCAGGATGATTTGACCTATCGCGAGCATCCTATCCGCATCTTGGATGAAGCGGAGAGGAAAACCCGCAACAAGTCCATCAAGTTTCTCAAGGTCCAATGGTCTAACCATTCCGAGGAAGAAGCCACATGGGAGCGAGAAACTAGTCTTCGACAGGAATACCCCGCCTTCTTCACTCTAGCCTAGAATCTCGGGACGAGATTCCTGTAAGGGGGGTAGAATTGTACCAGCCCTGACTTTGTTATGAAAATACGGGTAATTTTTCCACTTTTTCTTTCATGTTGCATCATAGCATCCATATGTATTTGGCCATTTCAAACTTTCACTTGGAAACAATTGAAATGGGAAGCCAAACTCTCCCCAACTTCTAAACCTTGAAATGCACCAAATGGTACAACCCTTACCATGGCAAGTGACCTTATGGTCTAGCAAGTTCACCTAAGTTCAACCAATGCTCAAGAAACCAAATGGCTTGTCTTCTAAATTTTGTTCCAAGTCGCAAAACTTCAATTGTGATGCAAGGCGCTTCCTATTTGTGAACCAGATTGTGGTGCCTTAAAAATCCAAGGGAAAATATGGGGAGTTTCCTAATATGCTTGGGAGCATCCCTAAATTTTTCTGTAATTTCTAGACTTGTTTAAAATGCTGCCAAAAATCTAGCCTTTTTAGTCAAAATCTGTCCATTCGGAATGGCCCGGAAATTTCCGGATCAAATCCGGACCAGTCGGAATTTTCCGGACCCATCCGGAAAATTCCGGATGATGCACAGTGGCGACAGGGCGCACTGGCGCCATGCCGCCACCTCCTCCGCGCCCATGCCGCACGCCGCCGTGGCAAATGGAGGGCTAAGGAGCCCGTGACCGTGTTCACCTGCCCCGCACTCCTCTCTCCTCCTCGTCCCTCCTCTTTTTCCGGATCGTGGCGGCCCCCTCTCTCTCCCTTCCCGAGCTCCCTTGCCGCCGTAGCTTGCCGAGCTCGCCGCCGTCGCTCCGGTGCTCCCCGTTCCGATCGAAGCGGACAGGAAGCTGCGCCTCGTCGACCTCCCCCTCCTGGAGCAAGGAATCGAGCCGGGGTGGCTCGGTCCCGACGTTTTCGTCCTCGACAACTACCTCACCGGCCGCGTTCCTCCGGCCGAATTTCGGCGTCCTCGATGCCCCCTTCCGCACCAGCCCAACTCACCAGCTCAAGGTGAGGCATGCGTGCTTGCTAACCCTCTCCCGCTCCCCCTCTCCCTCTGTTGCGTGCTCTTCGTGCGAAGCCGCCGCCGCCGTTGCTTTTCTGTCCAGAATCTAGCCGTCCGGAATCACCCGGATATTTCCGGATCGATTCCGGGTCGACCGGAAAATTCCGGACCTTTCCGGACGAATTCCGAAACTCTAACAGAAGGATTTTGAGGTCACCTCGGATTTGGCTCGGAATGAGCCCGGATTATTCCGGACCATCCGGAATATTCCGGACCAATCCGGATGAATTCCGAATCAACAGTAAAATCTGTGAACTTTGTAATTTAGCCTCTTTTCGTTAAATCTTGCAAATGTTATACCCATTTGATCAGTGTTTCAAATGCTATCTAAACATGCTAGTATCAACTCATGACAACTTTTTGGGCTTCGATATTAATCTTGCTTGGTTAAAGGATATAAAACCAAATAACCTTTTAATTTGCTATTCAATCATCGGTACTCCAAAAATTATCAATAAGGCACCAAAGTGATCGTAATAACCAAACCTCTTTAATCATGTCATGTTCATGCATATTTGAGCAATTTCTAAATAATGTGATCACTATGAACAACTGGACATTAAGTTAAATATGAGGTGTTTTCCAAATAATTTCCTTAATTATTTGGCTCCCCATTTAATTGTGCCTTTAAATAATATAATGGAATCTTTGCATCAATTTGACATGCCATCATGTGATTGAGCATTGCATCTTGAGTTGTGTGATTTATGTGTTCTTTGCTTTTCTTTTGGGTATCGATAGATTCCGGAGTCGAGGGTCTCTCTACTTACCCCGACGAGCACCACTTCACGCCCGGGCAGCAAGGCAAGAGATAACCTAACCTTCTTGGCATCTAGCATCCTATGTTTTGATAAACTTATTTTATCCACCATAATATTGCATGCGGTTCAATTGCCTCTTCTGATCAAAGTATAGAATATCCTATGAATGCATGTTCCTCCCGAGCCAATCACATGTATCCCTACCTATGAAACCTAGGGTTGAAGTGTTGGCCGAGATAAAGATAGAATTGTTGTATTCATATGCCTAGCTATGCTTAGCCATGCTTAAATAGATGCTTTATGTCCGTTATTAAATTCCATTAATCTTGAGGTGGATGAATGTGATGCTAAAATTAAAATGCTAAGATGGTTTGGGTGAGTTGCCATCGGGGATGGTGTTTTGCCTCACTCTAGCCCCTAGGTGTGAGTTCTTTACCTCTTGAACCAAGACTAGCGTGCTGCCATTGGTGGGTGTATGGGCGCCTTACCGACCGAATAATTTGTGAGGGGCTTGTCAAGGGTCCTCTAGTTCGAGATTTCCATTTGCGCGTGAGTTGTGTGGGTGGAAAAGGAACGAGGATGGTGGTGTTTAGGATGTGGCCGCGGGGCAGGGCGCTGGGAGCGCTGAACCTGTCCTTCCGCACACTGATGGTCCTTGAGTAAGCCTCATGCTTTGCAAAGGTCTAACCGCGCCCGCTCGCCGGCCTTCCCCGGAAGAGGGCCAACTAGGTGAGCCGGACGGTACCAATGGGTAAAATAGTACACCCCTGCAGGGTTAAATCTTTTTGAAAAGCCGTGTCCGCGGTTATGGACGACTTGGGATCGGATATAAGATCATAGATAACGTTAACCTAATTGATATGGCAGCTAGAGGTTGCATAATAAACTTGTGATCAAGGTTCATTTCCTCGAGGGTGAGTCGAGGGAGTGCCTTTGTGTGAGATGAGTGGTGATGGTTGTGAGTAGGTTCGTCGAGAACCGAAAGGTGATAATGATACTCTCTTACCTCTTTATAAAAATACTCTGAGTAGACGAATGCCATGTGTCAAGTATATTTCTGTTTATGAAACTTAGCTTTATGCAAAAGAAATACATATAAAGCTTTAGAGCCTCCGTCAGTCATTGGGCCTATATCGCCCTACTACACTTGCGAGTACGTCGTACTCAGTCTCTCTTTGCTGCCTCTATGACTTGTATTTCAGATGAGGACGACACCGAGCAACTAGGTGGGTTCTTCGTTGACGTCGACTACTAGTCTGGGGTTCCCAGGTGGCAGCTTGGGACCGTGGAACAAGCTGGCTGGGAGATGTTTATTGTAGGCCTCTTAGGCCATATATTTGTTTCTTGTTGTTAGACAACACTACCCGCTTCCGCTTGATGACTTGTTGGATCTGTGATCCTTTTGTTGTGTAATATTCGTATTCTTCTCATTATATGAGTTGCTATATGTTTTGTGTCGTAGAGTCATGCGATGTGCCGGGTTGTTCCACAAGTCTCGATCTTTGTTTTATACGTTGATGGTTGTGTCGATTTCATAGCCTCTCTGTATAATTCCGGGGTCGGGGCGTTACACCGCATCCGACTTCTGTTTTTGGGCCTCGCAAGCGTCAAACAACCTCCATTCCGGCTTCCCTGAAACGGCTTCAGGAATCTTCAAGAAGCTCGGATCTGGCCTGCGTCGGGTTCTGTCTAAGCCGGATTCTGGTTAAACCGGGTTGGCTCCTGTCAGGTCATCTCCAGGTTCTCTCCAAGTCGCCATCTCTTCCTGAGTGAGATTCAACCTCTGACCGGCCGAAAACGGGTGCTAACACATGCCCCCATGTTTTCTAGTAGAGCTTGCGTACTAGAAAATATTCCATGTAGAAGATTTGTCTAAGGGCGATGCTTAAGCTCATCAGCCATATGCTAAGGGCGATATATTTATATCGACCATATGTGCGGCTCATGCAGTTTGCCACACGCTTGGGTGGAATTTCTTCAAGTATTTCCCATTGATAGCTCGAGGCAATATGCTTCCCTCCAATGTTTCCACCAGATATGAGTTGCCGGGCACAATCCTTACGACTCGTAATGGCCTTCCCAACTTGGCGACAACTTGCCGAATTTCCGGCTCCTAGAGCCAACTGGCAATATAACTTTCCAGACCAAGTCGCCGATTTGAAAATCCTTAGGTCGGACTCTCTTGTTATAAGCTTTTGCCACCCGCAACTTCTCCTTCTCAATGTCCTTCAAAGCCCTTATACGTTTGTCGGCTACCTCGTCTATGTTATCATCATCAAATTGTGATAGTCCTCAGCCGACAAGTCGTTTTGCTTAGTGAACATCAAAGCAGCCAGATTCACTTCTACTGGTAAAACGGCTTCCTGTCCATATACCAACTCGAAAGGAGTCACCTTAGTTGCGCCATGCCTTGAGATTCTGTGAGCCCACAATGCCTCGGACAGTACCTCATGCCACCTCCTCGGGTAGTCTTGTACTTTCTTCTTAATCAACTTGATCAGAATTTTGTTGCTTGACTCGGCTTGTCCATTAGCTTGAGAATAATACGGAGATGAGCTGAGCATCTTGGTCCCAAGTGATTCGGCAAACTGTTTCACCTCCTTAGCCAAGAAGGAAGTACCGTGATCTGTGGTGAGCGTTTGCGGGATACCGAATCGGTGAACAATATGCTCTGTAATGAATTGAATTACCTCCTTGTGGGTCATATTCCTGAGGGTTACTGCTCCAGACCACTTGGTGAAATAACAAGTAGCAACTAATACAAACCGATGCCCTTTGGATGAAGCCGGGTTGATCATACCGACAAAATCTAATGCCCATCCTCGAAAAGGCCACGGCTTTATTATAGGATTAAGAAATGAAGTCGGTGCTACCTGAACATCTCCAAACCTCTCGCACGCCTCACACCCCTTATAGTACCTAAAGCACTCATTAATCATTGTCGGCCAATAGAATCCGGCTCGTCTGAGCATCCACTTCATTTTGTGAGCCGACTGATGTGTCCCACATAGGCCGTCATGTACTTCCCCCATAGCAACCCGGGATTGGTCTTCGTCCAAACACCTTAGAAGAAGACCATCGGCTGTTCGGCGATACAACTCGTCGTCTATCAAAGTATACTTAAAAGCAAGCCGCCGAACAGTCCTATCCGTTTTCTGACTTGGATCCCTCAAATAATCAATAACATGCGTCCTCCAATCAGCTGGCCGGTTTTCACAAGGTTCCTCTGGAGCCGACTTAGACAAGCCGGCTTCTCCTCTGTTCTCAACATTGTCGACAACAGCTAGCACCGGCTTCTTTGCTGTGAAAAATACTCCTCTACTGATATGATAACCCGATGCCTGCTGTGCCAACTCGTTGGCAAGCCAGTTGTCCTGCCTGGACATATGAGATATAGAAAAGTAATCCAGAGTCGATATGATGTCCAAGCATCTGTCAAGGTATATGTTGAGTGATCCACTGTTGCACTGAAAGATCTTGGCCACTTGCTGGACGATAAGCAGCGAATCACCATATGCTTTAACATGAGTTGCCCCTCCGTCCATTAAAATTTCCAACCCGAATAGAAGAGCTTCGTATTCGACTTCATTGTTAGTGCAAAAATACTCAAGACGACAAGAGGCCTCAAAGATAGTACCGCGGGGCGAAATGTACACAATGCCACTCCTTGCCCACTACTGCAAACTTAGCCATCAAAATAAAGTTTCCACGGTACAGCCGACACGACATTCAAGTCGGTTTCTTGCTCCAGGTCAATCTGATCTTCGATGATGAAGTCGGCTACAATCTGGCCTTTCATAGATTTGAGAGGTTCATAGGCCAAATCATATTCAATCAACCCGTACGCGCATTTGCCGATTCGTGCACTGAGAATCGCCCTATGTATCATGTGTTTGATGACATCGGTCTGACTAAGAACCTTGCACTCACTAGATAAAAGATAATGGCGCATTTTGGTGCTGTAACGCCCCGACCCCGGAATTATGCAGAGAGGCTATGTAACCCACATGCTATGCTACACAATCGAAGGGCATGGGATTACCGCTCCCACGCAACACCTCGATCATGCCATTAACACTGGCATAGCTATCAAAGCATAATAAAGAGATCAAGACTTGTGGAACAACTGGCACATCACAGACTCTACGACACAAAAGATCATATAGCAACTCATATAGCGAGAAAGATACAAATTACACACAGAGGTCACAGACCAACAGTACATCATGCGGAAGCGAGGTAGTTGTCTAATACAACCAGATCCAAAATATGGCCTAAGAGGCCTACAGATAAACATTCCCAACCAGCTTGTTCCACGACGTCCCAAGCTGCCACCTGGGAACCCCAAACTACTCGTCGATGTCAACGAAGAACCCACCTGTCTGCTCGGTGATGTCCTCCTCTGAAATAATTAATAATCAACAAAGAGAGACTGAGTACGACGTACTCGCAAGTTTAGTAGGGCGATATAGGCCCAATGATGACAAGGCTCTAAAGCTGTAATGTAGTTGTTTTGCACAAAGCTAGTTTTCATTTTTAAATACATAACTCAAGGCATCGACTACTCAGAGGGTTTTCTCAAAGGGGTAAGATAGTTAACATCTTTCTTCGGTTCACCTTGAACCCATAGTAGCCAGAAACATCACTCGTCACCACCAAGGCACTCCCTCGAATCACCCTCGAGTAAATGAACCTTTTGACACACACTAGGGGGGGGGGAAGACGGAAGAGAGGGAAGGGAGCAGGTGAGCGAGTGAGGGAGAGAGAGAGCAGGGGAGGGAGCAGGTGAGGAGCAAGGCGTCGTGGTGGTCTTAACCACACGCGGCATGGGCCCGACGTCGGGGTGCAGGCGAGGCCACGGCGGTAGGGCGGCATGGCGCTCCACTGTCGGCCACTGTGGCGACAGTGGAGAAGAAGGAGAATTTGCAAAAAACCCCCGGCTCCACTTTCCATTTTCTAATTTTTAAAACTAGCAGAGTTTTAGGTAATTAATTAAGGCCTTTAAACAGTTTTATAAATTCTGGAAAAATTCAGGTGACCTCCCCTTGACAGGTAGAAGCTCCACAAAAATTTGTGTTCCAAAATATAATGTTTTGATCAACATTTGTGCATAGGGTTTGAATATGGCAATTTTAATAATTCCCAAAATCCAATTACTTGGGGTACTTAAACATTTTCAAAAATAGTGAAAATATTTATGGAGGCTCACAATAAGATTTGGAAGCTCCCCATATTTTTCTTTGGAATTTTTGAATCATTTAATATGGTTTACAAATTAAAAATTGATTTGAACCAATATTGAATTCTCAATTTTTATTTCTTTGATTTTCAAGAATTTTTTTTTGACAAATATTTATAGGATGTATTCTTGGAACTTCCTGGAAAAATTTGAAATTGAAGAATAATTTGCTTTGCCAAATTGACAATATATTTGATTCGGAAATTTGGGAAGGGTTTTGTTTCCTTTGTTTTAAATTTCCAAGTGTTGCTTTATATAACTTTAGCAATTTAAACATGTATGCCATGATGCAATGAAATGGAAAAGTGAAAATTTGGCTCAAATTATAGGGTACCAAACTGGGGCTATTACAATTCTACCCCCCTTACAGGAATCTCGTCCCGAGATTCTAGAGTAGAAGTAGAGAGGAGGGACTCCTGACTACACGTATCTCCCACAATCTTCTCGATCCCACGATGATCTTCCTTGTTGCAGAGCAAAAGGTAACAAGCATGACATGCCGAGGTGACGGAAATGAACGGAAGATAGCTCAAGGTGTTAGACAAGTGTTCTCCAAGGGTTGAAGATATGAACCTTGCCCAAAACCATAAGCCATTGGGAAAACTAGGAACGACTTGACCAGACAAAGGTCGAGCAGCGGATAGGACAACCGATCGCTTCGTTCACCCGAATTTATCAGGTTCCTTGTCCATGACCAGACATCACTTCGAACCACCCCGATGTGTAGACCGTAGAGATTTGGACCACGATGTGTAGACCGTAGAGACTTGAAGCACCGTGAGGAGAAAGGTCATCTTCTGGAATCCATGCCTTTGACATACAAGATGTTTCCAAAGGTTAAAAACTCGGGCCCTAACATGACTGATGAATTCACGGGAAGAACGTGTGATTGATTAAAACTTCGGTTCACAAAGTAGGGAAAGATATAGCCCTGATCCACATTTAGCTAGAGAGATCAAACTTCATACACGAGCTATTGCCTGATAGATGGAGTAGGAGGATTGACTGAGAGACATTTAGTGACTCCGTTGTGATGTTCTCCTTGAGGTTCTAGATATCACACTCAGGCTTCGGAACAGCCTCCAATCGATCATCAAGCGAAGGTCGTACTTGAAGATAGAGAAAAGACCATATGGTGAAACTCCTAGAGTAAGTCACACCAGATCCTCATGGATAGTGATTGATTCTAAAGATTTAAGAGACTTCGTCCAAAGACCTTCCGGTGAGGTACGTGAACCACAACATCGGACTTGTCGGGGTTACTAGTAGGCTTAGGTCATGCTCTTGATAAACACCAAGCTTCATTTCTGCTTGAGGTTCCGAGTTGGGTAGGTGTACGGATACTTCGGACTTGGCATGGTTTGAAGGGGGTTTGCGAAAGTTAACAGAAGGTAGGGTCACTAGTGTTCTCAAGATATGGGCTATAGTGTCAAGCTCCGGGACACGAGCTAAATTGGGAGTTCCATGGGGTCACGACTACACAGAGGAAAATTGGACCAGCAAGGACTCCAAGCAGTGAAGCACAACTGAGTCCTGATTGGAAAACATCGGTAAGATGTTGAAGTTTGACAACCTTTTCGTAATCAAGAACAAATCGGCCAGTGGCTTGGTGCGCATACACGACTTATGTAGAGAACTGGAGGTAACAACCTACAGCTCAACAACAATCTGCACATGCATGACCAATTTGTGATTATTCCCGGGAAGACAAGTGACTTCACTCGGACCCATGGTGACAACTGTCAACCATTGCACAGGGACTAGAGAAGGACACTCCCGACATCCAGAACACGTACTACGTGATGACACGTAGATGGTTCTGACAAGTTTCCAATATTACTCGACAACACGGTCAGGGGACAAACCGGCAGTACTTCTGGAAAGACATCCAGGATATCAGGAACCACCACATGTAACTGGTTGCGAGAGGAATCTTGCCTTTCGAGGAAAAGTTGCGGTTTTGAGAGTTTCAATACGAATCCAACTCGTTGACCGAAGGTGTGCGCCTGAACGAATGGACTTGGAAGTTCCGACAACTCGGCTTGATGACACAATTACCAATTATGCTAAGAGTGCCATCAAAGTCCTTGGGTTTTCAAAGCAATAACAATTGCTAAGAATATCCAATTACCACATCGATATACATCCTCAACATTCTCGAGCCTGAGTAGTTTGGAGGTAGATGGATAAGGAAGGGTAAGAGCATCACTTCATCAAATACGTCATGAGACTAAGAACGACCTCTTGATATAAAAGAGTGTGACACTCCAAGGTGGAACGGAACAAAAGCCAGACAAGCTCTTAGTCCGCGAATCACACAATGCTTTGACCTGGCCGAGAGATGGACAAGGTACCGGAGTTTGTTTCTCCTGACATCCCGAAATGGAATGCCTTGACGAACCACAAGAATAACATGCATCAGAACACCCCAATGCATGATAAAACTTGACTGTCAACAGACAGATAGAGGTCGGACGACAAATCTAGAGTAAGGAACGGGCTAACAACAATCTCAAGATGTTGCAGAAGCCCTGGTTAGCACTCCTCCGACAACTAGTGCCGAAAGGGTTTCACGAACGAGTGTTATTGGAGGAATCACAGACTTTGATGGAAAACTCGCTAAGAGCAAACTTGTCGGTATCTAGATGGTTCCCTGACAGAGAGCCTATCTAAAGCTAGTGACAGAGAAGAGCGTTTCTGAGCAAGTCAATTATGGTTGCAACCTCGAGTTCGAAGACTAACTTCAAATTTTTCCAACCTGATGTAGGGTTTGACAATCAACATCAGGGTTCAATGGAAAAGATCTTGGGTTAAAGATCAGCTTCATGTACTGGGACTCACAATAGCATAATGCTCACGAGGGTGACAACCCCCATGAATCATTACACCGGAGCCCTAGCACAATCCGGGACCTTCGGTTCAAGATCTTGGGCTAAAGCAAGGGAATGTCTTGAGGAACCACAATACTTCCTCTCTTCGGGCTTTAGATTTGGTAGACGGGCAGAGCTAACCAGTAAACTAAAGGTAGAAGCCAACTCCGTGAACCTAGAGGTTAGAATTTGCCGACAATCAGAAGAACCTTTAAATCAAATAGAGGTAAGAGGTCTCCGAGATTAGAGTGAATTGGGTAAGGAGTAAAAAGAATCCTAAGATGGTTTTTACAACTCATTTTTAGGTTATAAATAATTTTCTCGATCACTAGACTCGACATCGACCAATAGAAAGGGTTTCCTACAGGCAGTCCTGCTCTGATACCAACTTGTAACTCCCCGACCCCGGAATTATGCAGAGAGGCTATGTAACCAACAGGCTATGCTACACAATCGAAGGGCATGGGATTACCGCTCCCACGCAACACCTCGATCATGCCATAAACACTGGCATAGCTATCAAAGCATAATAAAGAGATCAAGACTTGTGGAACAACTGGCACATCACAGACTCTATGACACAAAAGATCATATAGCAACTCATATAGCGAGAAAGATACAAATTACACATAGAGGTCACAGATCAACAGTATATCATGCGGAAGCGAGGTAGTTGTCTAATACAACCAGATCCAAAATATGGCCTAAGAGGCCTACAAATAAACATTCCCAACCAGCTTGTTCTACGACGTCCCAAGCTGCCACCTGGGAACCCCAAACTACTTGTCGATGTCAATGAAGAACCCACCTGTCTGCTCGGTGACGACCTCCTCTGAAACAATTAATAATCAACAAAGAGAGACTGAGTACGACGTACTCACAATTTTAGTAGGGTGATATAGGCCCAATGATGACAAGGCTCTAAAGCTGTAATGTAGTTGTTTTGCACAAAGCTAGTTTTCATTTTTAAATACATAACTCAAGGCATCGACTACTCAGAGGGTTTTCTAAAAGGGGTAAGATAGTTAACATCTTTCTTTGGTTCAACTTGAACCCATAGTAGCCAGAAACATCACTCGTCTCCACCAAGGCACTCCCTCGAATCACCCTCGAGGAAATGAACCTTTTAACACACATTGAGTTGCAACCTCTAGTTGCCAAATTTTAATTAAGTTCAAAAGTTTTCTATGATCTCGTAATCCGTTCCCAAGGCGTCCATAACCGCGGACACGGCTTTTAGAAAAGATTAAACCCTGCGGGGGTGTACTAATTTACCCATTGGTACCGTCCGGCTCGCCGGATTAGCTCTCTTCCGGGGAAAGCTGGCAAGTCGGCGCGGTTAAACCTTTACCTCGCATGAGACTATCCAAGAGTCATCTGTGGCGACAGGACAAGTTTATCCAGCCTATTTCAGCCCCTGCCCCCATCGCCACACCCTAACACCACACACAACCTCTTCATCGCGCCTCATCCACCTGCAACTCACACGCAAATGGAAAGCGCAAACTAGAGGACCCTTGGATACGCCCGCACAAGTTATTCAGTTAGTAAGGAGCCCATACCCCCACCAATGGTACCACGCTGAATCCTTGGTTCTTGAGACAAGAACTCGCACTTAGGGGCAAGAATGAGGCAAAACACCATCCCCGATGGCAACTCATCCAAGCCTTTTAAGCAATTTAATTATCCACCGCCAGTAACCACCATGTCCGAACATTCCATCAACATCAATATTATGGAATTAAATCACCGGACAAAAATAGCATTTGAGTAAGCATGGCTAAGCAAAGCTAAGCATATGAGCAACAGATATAAAGTATCTCAGGCCAACACATCAAACCTATGGTTCATAGGTAGGGAAACATGTATTGGTTTAGGGGACAATGCAATTCATAGGATACTCTATATCTTGATCAAAATTGACATTGGAATCGGATGCAATATTATGGTGGATAAAATAATTGTATAAAACAATAGGATCCTATATGCCAAGAAGGTTAGGTTATCTCTTGCCTTGCTGACGGGGCGTGTAGTACGGATCGTCGGGGTAGGTAGGGGAACCCTCGACTCCTGAATCTATCGATACCCAAATAATAACAGAAGAACAAATAAGTAACACGAAGACAAGGTGCAATGCACAATCATGATGACATGTCAAGTTCATGCAACAATATCATCATATAAATTAGCTAACAATTTAAATGGAGTGCCAAATAATTAGTGCAATTATTTGGAAGCAACCCCATATTTAACTTAGTGACCACATTGCTTATAAATTATTATATTACTAACAAGTGGCTTAAATATGCATGAACATGACATGAATAGATAGGTATTGTTCTTCTGATCATTTTGGTACCTCGTTTGTGATTTTCCAATTATCGATGATTAAATAGTGAATTTAATGATTATTTGAATTTAATTATTTTAATCATTTAAAGAATCACACCAAAGTAAAATTTGTTATCATGATGTGATATTAGCATGATTAGATAGCATTTGAAATGCTGAGCACTTTGATATTTTATTCACAATTTTTGGTTAATTATTTATCAAGTTATGATTTTTCCTAAATTGCTATTATTTTTGCCATTTTAGTAATTTTTAATAAACAGCAAAATAATAGTTTCAAAAGACCAGGGCAATGACACTAATAGATAGAGTTTGTTTTTTCTGAACAATTTGGTATTTTATTTGCTAAATGTGAAGCAATATTCAATTAGTTATTAAATCTTTTATCTTATTTTAATTCCAAAAGGAAAAACAGAAAACCCTGGCAGGCCGGCCTGCAAACTGGCCAGGCCGGCCCACAGGCCGGGTAACCACCCGAGGCAGCCGGCCTCGTGGCCGGCCCAGACCGGGCACCGGGCCGGGCGCAGACCCGAGGCTTCCGGCCTTTTGGCCGGCCCAGGCCGAGAGCACGGCCGGGCTACCACCCGAGGCTTCCGGCCCCCTGGCCGGCCGGGCCGGTACCCAAGCCGGGAGCACGGCGACGGGGAGGAGCAGTGGCGTATGGTGACCGACAGCGATGGTGCGCGACGACGAGAGGGAGAGGGGGAGCAGGGAAGGCACAGGGGAGAGCGGAGCTCACCCTCGAGGCGAGAAGCAGCTCGGCGGTGTCAGAGACGGTCGGGAATGGCGGCAATTGGCTCGGTGAAGTGTAACGCCCTTGCTTAGAAAAGCAATGACATTCTGTGAAATATGCTATTCCCTGGATCGAGTATGGATAGCAATTCACAAATAGATGTAATACCATGCATCAATGTCAAATAGTTATTTACATCGCAAGATCCATAAATAAAATATTCTTTACAAATTGCATAGCCAAAGGCTAGCTTGAATGCAAAGTTTGGCAGCGGAAACATAAGTAGCACAGAGAGCTTCATCATCTTCATGTGCCACTGGCATACATGTTGGTTGCAAGCTCGAAGGGTAGACGTCCTCACGCGTCATCGTAAAAACCTGCAACATTAACGTTGCAGCCCAAGGAATTTGGGTCAATACCTTGTGACAGGCCGGCAAGTGATACTTTGGTGGAATATAAAATGGCAAGTCTAAATCTATATGCATGTTTGGCTGGTGGAGTTAGAGGCTATTGCATAAAGCCAATTTTGTCCTACTTTTCATAAAGATTTTTCATTTCTCAACTTTCTATAAGACGAACTGGCATGAAAACCAGTGTCTCTTCTACTCTTGTTCACCCATCAAATTTTATTTATGAAATTGGAATGAGGAGATTTTCCATCGACATCCTTGTCCAGCTGCTCAGAATTGTCCGTAACCGGGGACACGGCTATGATCATAGTTTTACACTCTCGAGAGGTTGTGCACTTTCACCACGAGACTTCATCAACCCATTCTGTCCTTGACCTTCTTGAAGTGAAAAGGAAAGGTGAAGATGAAGACGAGACCTTTGGGAAACAGTCCCCTGTTCCTCTGGGCAGACCCATACCAGGGGTTCATGAGCTGAAATCTGCCGGAATCAGGTTCCTAGAACTTACTTAGTCAAGACAGAGCCATAATATCAAGTGGCTGCACTGGAAGCAATCTAAACTTGGAGTGACTTAAATCTCTTTGTTCCTGGGTGGCCGTTCACAAGTGCACGTACTCAGGTACCCGCAGAACTGGGCCTGAGCAGCCACTCAACTTTAAACCACCAATAGAGCAAAACCAATTGCCACCCAGGTAGTTCATTAACTTAGTAGAGTTTTTATCCTTTCGTACTACAATAAAACATTTCAGCATTGCAGTTCTAACTTCTACCAAGTGAATGGGTTCCT
The DNA here is from genome assembly GCA_012064385.1 of Puccinellia tenuiflora. Lineage (NCBI taxonomy): Eukaryota > Viridiplantae > Streptophyta > Magnoliopsida > Poales > Poaceae > Puccinellia > Puccinellia tenuiflora. Next base: position 473,955 of record QRDG01001371.1, read on the forward strand.
AAATCAACAGGAATAAAGGGTGATATACTAAACAGGTCTGCATAGCAATATAGTAGTACACCTATCATGCATACTACTGAAATAGTCTACCATGCAATTATAATAAAATAGTAGGTCTTTCATGAAGGGGTGTATGCACTTGCCTTTTGGAACTTGTCGTTGCTCACATACTCTTTTCAACGTAGCTCAAAGCTCTCCGTTCAATCTATACAATACAAACATATGACAATAAGCAACAATACAACAACCAAAAAAAACAAACATAACAACAAACATGGATAGAAATAAACATAACTAGGTTGGCGGTCCAAGCTTCAATACATGATCCCATATGCAAAAAGAATCAATGCATTAGGTTTGGGGTTTGTCATTTGGTCAGGGGTTGGCCTGAAATCAAATTTGAATATTTCAAATTTGTAGGCTTGAAAGGGTTGTTTTAAAGGTTGTAGGGATTGGTCTTGATCAAAGTGATCACACAAAGGAGTTGGTCAAAAGAGTTTTAAAACATTTTGTAACTATGGTTTGCAAAACATTAACATTTAAATGGCCTTTGGCACACTTTCAATGTTTATGTTTCAAAAAGTGGTAGCTAGGTAAGGTTTTGGTCTCTCTGGACAAAGACAACTATTTGAGGAAGTTTTGTAAAAGAAAACTAATTAAAAGGATTTATAGAAATAAAACTATAACAAATATACCCAAATTGAGTCTCTAATTTCTATATCACCTTAATACTACCCAAAAATATTTTCTATTAGTGGAATAGTGTTACACACATTCCAAGGTTTCTGGAAATATTTTATTTGCAAAATTTGGACTTATAGATTTGAAACTATGTCAAATTTACTCAAATGACTCATTTGAAAATTTTAATAAATTTAAATTAGGCAAAACAGAAAAGTAATAGTGCCAAAAGATTCTACAAGTCCAGAGCTTTTCAAAAATATATAATTTGCTAAATTTGGCTAAACAGAGAAAAAGTGGTGATGGTTTAAATATGCAGGGGCTTTTCTGCAAAACTGCTTGTATCCCCTTTTATTTTTATTTCGGAAATAAACAGAAAACATGTTGACTCAGGCTCGGCTCACGGCTCGGCTACAGCTTCGGCTCGGCTTGAGTTGTGGCTTGGCTTTTCAAGGCTCGATCTAATCTTGGCCGTTCGTGGGTGCGTTGACCATACCAGGCGGCAGTTGGTCGCCGGAAAAGGGCCAGACTGCGGCCGGGGGCGTGGACATCGACGTTCCCGTTGCTCCGGTGGTCCTCGTGCCCGGAGGAGACGTCTACGGCATGGAGCGCGACGCGGCGGAGATGATAGACGTGGCGGAGATGTCTATCTCGTCCTGGAGCGGCGATGGCGTGCGGCTGGAGACCACGGTGATGGCGGCGCGCGGCTCGGGCGAGGATGTACTCGGCGTTCCCGTGGTCCTTGGGCTCGAGGAAGGTGACCACGAGGTGCGCCAAAGCGACGCGAGGACGATGGTGGTCTCGGCGTCGTCTTGTACTTCCTGTAACGGCGACGAGGTTCGAACGGAGGTGCGGCGGCAGAGTTGACCTTCGGGTCGAGCACGGGCACATCGATTTTCTGTGGGAAAAATTCAAGAAGGCGCATGAGGGGGTGCGCATAGACATGAGGAGGAGATAGGGCCAAGAATTGGCGGCAGGGGCTAACCAAGTTGTCCGGAATCGAAGAAATACGGCAGCGCCGTTGCGGAGCTCCGGCGAGAAAATCCGACAGCCTTGGGGCGTCTCGGAGGGGGCTTTTTGGGGCAAATGATAGAGGAGGTCAAGGGCTTCGTATAGGAACGAACGGCGCTTGATTTGGTGGTGTAAAACGTCTGCAATCAATTTGGGAAGAGGAGGTAGCCATTGAACCGTAACGGACGTGCGTTACGTCCTGAGGTTGAAGATGCTGATGACGTCAGCATGACGTCATCTAATTTTCTTTTTCTTTATTTCTGCTTTCTTTTATATCTTTTGAAATAGAGCTCCAATTCAATTCAAATAAATTGGTAAAAATTTGTAAAAATCAAAATATCCATTTTAAATACTTTGAAACCTTTTCCACAATATTATATTTTGAAATAAATTCAAATATTCCATAAAGGCCTATTTGGCAACTTTATGTCATTTTATGAAATAGGGGTTTTATAATATCTTTTCAAATCATTTAACATCCAGAAAATATTATGAGTAATAATATTAAATATAAACATGATAAATTCATTTTCATAATAAAATAATTTAGGAGAAATCTTTTTATTAAAACGTAGTTTGATAAATCCTTTTAAAAAAATTACCCATTTATCTCGGGCTATATAAAATAATCCCAAATAATTATTTTATTTCCAAAAACTTTAAAACTTGAAAATTGGAGGTAAAAAATACTTAAAATAAAATATGTTTGAAGATGTCAAAAATATCTTTCATAAAAGTTTTTCTTCATATTTGGAGGCTTTCATTTATCTAATAACAAAAGTTTTAGAATTTTGTGATTTTCATAACATTCCAAAGTTTTGGGATGTTACAGACTACCACCCTTAAAAGGAATCTCGTCCCCGAGATTCGGAGAGGCTAGAAAGAAAGATGGGTTCGGATCTCAGGGTTTTTAGACAACTGGGTGGCCTACCACCCTTAAAAGAAACTTTTGTGCGTAATCTTGAACTCTTTCCTTCGGGGCTAGGTCAATCGGTGAATCTTGTCGCCACACTGGTGTCAACTATATCTTCAGCTCTTGAAGTTGTGCTTCATCTTCCTAAACCCACTTATATAACATGTACCAGCTCCTCGTAAGGAATTGGTGATTCATTGATCCTTAAATAATACCTTGGATCCTTTTATCATAGTCTTCATTTACAATGGGTGGTGTCTCTTCAAGATTGCTTGAAATATTATGTCTTTCATCGATGTCTCGGGCAATCTTTTCTTCTCTAGGTTGACATCCTTCAGTGCAAACAAAGCGTCAATTCTAACGAAACTCTCATGGTAGGTCAAAACTTTCATTGATGGGTCTCTTCTTCTTCACCAGAGTTGTGGTTTATCCTCACTGAATATCTTACGTTTCAGCAACTTTTGCCTCACATAGGGTTATAATATACTATCCTCCTAAGGACCAGGCTTATCAACGTCGTCTCGCTTATAGGTATGACACTCAGATTTACCATTCCTCATAGCAAAGCGAATGAAATGAGTAGTCGTCATGGTAGCTACTCCACATCGCACTCATATCATTACCTTGTACTTGGTTTGGAGAATCTCGTAAGCTAACACTTGGTCGATCTCACATGTCTAACAAAATGTTTCCAGTCTGCAAGACAACCTAAACTAAACTATCGATCCTTCAAACTATGGGGTTATGAAAACTACTACACACGCTAGCTCAAAAGCTATTGCTTTTTTGGTGATCCCTCTCCTTGGGAAACACGCTTTCCATGTAGTCTTTGCTTGTCCATATCAGTGTCATGTCTTCATCCCTGATATGGCGAGCAGGCTTCACAACAAAAGATATTTCTTCATAAAGTTTGGCATAAAAAAATACATCGGCATGACACCACCCTTACATCATAGTACTTATTCTCCCACTTTCATATAACTAGTGGAATTTATTACATCCTCAGAACATTTCCATTGACTCTGGTCCTTCTTCTTGGCTAAACTCCTCATGAAAACTCAGTTGGTTTCTTTGCTTGATTTAAACTGATATCTGACTCGCTTCTTTTCTGGTGTGGTGAGTGTGACAGCTTTACTAGCATGATCTACCTGACCATCATACCTGGACATCCAGTCCGTACCTATGATTAAATCCAAGCCTTGCATGTCTAGCACAAACAACTCGCTAGGAAAATTGTGTGCCTCAATTTCCAAGGTCACATTTTGGCATACGGTGCTTGCTGGCCGCTTCCCTTCTGTAGAGCTTACCCTGATGGGTCTTCTAAGTCTTCGACAGTGTATCTTATTTTTATTCACAAAGTGTTTTGATATGAAAGAATGTGTAGCCTCAGTATCAAAGAGTACTAGTGCAGAATAGGAGTTGATCAACAATCCTTCAATAACAGGGTTTGGTTTCTTGAGAACTCTCTCAATGTTTATAGAAAACACATGTCCCTTTCGGAATTGAGTTGGCTTGGTTGCATTACTCAACTTCTTTTCCGGACAGCTTCGGGAATAGTGTCCCATTTTCTTGCATTTGAAACACTCCACCTGGCTGATGTCCTTCCTGTTGGGTTTGGGGTGGCGATTCTGACTATTGTTTTCTCCCATAAGGTGCTCATTTCCGAGGTCATAAACCTCTTCAGTATGGACGGGGCTGTGGTGTCCATGGTTGATGTGGTGATCAATTTCTCCATGAAAGTCGTGTCTATGAATAATATGACAATGGTGGTTATTGTCTCCATGATAGTTGAACTCAAAGTGATTACGTTCATCATCTGAAGTGTGCAATTCCAGCTGTGATTCTGAGTGATGCTCTTCCATATTATGCTTTCGCTTCTTGTTCGCAACTTGCTTCAATTTGCTCTCCAAGGTTATCGCTTGGTCAACCAGTGACTGGTAGTTTGGGGTATATGCAACTGTCAATAGAATGGATAGTTCGTCATTCAGACCATTTAGAAACCTTTCTTTCTTCTTAGTATCTGTATCGACATCATCCGGTGCATAGCGCGACAGATTATTGAACTCATTCATGTATTCTATTACGTTTCGGTCGTCTTCTCGAAGATCGAGACATTCTTCCCTCTTCAGCTTCATCTCTCCTGATGAAACATGTGCAGTACGGAATCCTTTTTGAAATAAATCCCATGTCATCTCTTCAATGGGGTAAGTGATCTGGTAGCTGTCCCACCAGTCTGCTGCAGGTCCTTCTAGTAGGTGTGCCGCGAATCTAACCTTCTCAGCATCTGTGCATCCGATGGTCACCAAATCCTTATTCACTGATCGTGGCCAATCATCGGTCAAAATAGGTTCTGCAGCTCTTGAGAACTTTTCCGGTCGAAGCTTTCAGAATCTGATCAACATATCCACATGAGATGGAGGTGGTGCTGGAATGTCCTTGTTGTCTTCTGGGTTTTGGGTCATCAGCTGATTCAACTTCTTCTGTGCATCTAGTAACTGTTGTAGTGTAGGTATCACCGGGTTGTTGGAATTTGGCTGGGACATCTGTTTAGTTTAGCATGGACAAGTAGAGATAGAGAGATACTGAGAGAGAGTATTAATACCCAAACACAATATATCAAGACAATTCATCTTACAAACAACATCTAGCAAGCATCAAACAACAGTAACTCAACCAATAGAGATAAAAACAACTTCTCCTACTTAATTTTCGAAATTATAGTTTGGATAACAATTAAACACAACAAAGGTTTTTCAAAATAGACACGACAGTACTGCCATACCACAATTTGGTAAGTCAATACAACATTACGATAACGTTATTTGGGTAAAATGGTGGTCTAGTCTATCCCTTCCTTCAGTGCTTCAAGATTCCCTTCTATTTCTTTGAGTTCATCGAGGTGCTTCTGGGTGTTGTGAAGTCAAAATTTGAAGTCTTCGATCAAGGCGCTTGATGGCTTCTCATAATTGTCACGTTGATCTTCAACGTCTTCGAAAACATTTCTGAGTTATGGTCATCTATAAATAAGATAAGATAACTTAGAAAGCAATTAGTTGAGAAGGTTACAAGAAGATATTAGGAAAGATTTGGACAAGAAGAAAATAACTTTTGTTCCTATGGTCATTCTTATTTCTAATCCAAACCTAAGGTTTTCGAGCCTACAGGCAGCATTACGCTCTGATACTATCTGTAACGCCCTTGCTTAGAAAAGCAATGACATTCTGTGAAATATGCTATTCCCTGGATCGAGTATGGATAGCAATTCACAAATAGATGTAATACCATGCATCAATGTCAAATAGTTATTACATCGCAAGATCCATAAATAAAATATTCTTTACAAATTGCATAGCCAAAGGCTAGCTTGAATGCAAAGTTTGGCAGCGGAAAATTAAGTAGCACAAAGAGCTTCATCATCTTCATGTGCCACTGGCATACATGTTGGTTGCAAGCTCGAAGGGTAGACGTCCTCACGCATCATCGTAAAAACCTGCAACATTAACGTTGCAGCCCAGGGAATTTGGGTCAATACCTTGTGACAGGCCGGCAAGTGATACTTTGGTGGAATATAAAATGGCAAGTCTAAATCTATATGCATGTTTGGCTGGTGGAGTTAGAGGCTATTGCATAAAGCCAATTTTGTCCTACTTTTCATAAAGATTTTTCATTTCTCAACTTTCTATAAGACGAACTGGCATGAAAACCAGTGTCTCTTCTACTCTTGTTCACCCATCAAATTTTATTTATGAAATTGGAATGAGGAGATTTTCCATCGACATCCTTGTCCAGCTGCTCAGAATTGTCCGTAACCGGGGACACGGCTATGATCATAGTTTTACACTCTCGAGAGGTTGTGCACTTTCACCACGAGACTTCATCAACCCATTCTGTCCTTGACCTTCTTGAAGTGAAAAGGAAAGGTGAAGATGAAGACGAGACCTTTGGAAACAGTCCCCTGTTCCTCTGGGCAGACCCATACCAGGGGTTCATGAGCTGAAATCTGTCGGAATCAGGTTCCTAGAACTTACTTAGTCAAGATAGAGCCATAATATCAAGTGGCTGCACTGGAAGCAATCTAAACTTGGAGGGACTTAAATCTCTTTGTTCCTGGGTGGCCGTTCACAAGTGCACGTACTCAGGTACCCGCAGAACTGGGCCTGAGCAGCCACTCAACTTTAAACCACCAATAGAGCAAAACCAATTGCCACCCAGGTAGTTCATTAACTTAGTAGAGTTTTTATCCTTTCGTACTACAATAAAACATTTAGCATTGCAGTTCTAACTTCTACCAAGTGAATGGGTTCCTAAATCAACAGGAATAAAGGGTGATATACTAAACAGGTCTGCATAGCAATATAGTAGTACACCTATCATGCATACTACTGAAATAGTCTACCATGCAATTATAATAAAATAGTAGGTCTTTCATGAAGGGGTGTATGCACTTGCCTTTTGGAACTTGTCGTTGCTCACACACTCTTTTTCAACGTAGCTCAAAGCTCTCCGTTCAATCTATACAATACAAACATATGACAATAAGCAACAATACAACAACCAAAAAAAACATAACAACAAACATGGATAGAAATAAACATAACTAGGTTGGCGGTCCAAGCTTCAATACATGATCCCATATGCAAAAAGAATCAATGCATTAGGTTTGGGGTTTGCCATTTGGTCAGGGGTTGGCCTGAAATCAAATTTGAATATTTCAAATTTGTAGGCTTGAAAGGGTTGTTTTAAAGGTTGTAGGGATTGGTCTTGATCAAAGTGATCACACAAAGGAGTTGGTCAAAAGAGTTTTAAAACATTTTGAAACTATGGTTTGCAAAACATTAACATTTAAATGGCCTTTGGCACACTTTCAATGTTTATGTTTCAAAAAGTGGTAGCTAGGTAAGGTTTTGGTCTCTCTGGACAAAGACAACTATTTGAGGAAGTTTTCTAAAAGAAAACTAATTAAAAGGATTTATAGAAATAAAACTATAACAAATATACCCAAATTGAGTCTCTAATTTCTATATCACCTTAATACTACCCAAAAATATTTTCTATTAGTGGAATAGTGTTACACACATTCCAAGGTTTCTGGAAATATTTTATTTGCAAAATTTGGACTTATAGATTTGAAACCTTGTCAAATTTACTCAAATGACTCATTTGAAAATTTGAATAAATTTAAATTAGGCAAAACAGAAAAATAATATATAATTTGCTAAATTTGGCTAAATAGAGAAAAAGTGGTGATGGTTTAAATATGCAGGGGCTTTTCTGCAAAACTGCTTATATCCCCTTTTATTTTTATTTCGGAAATAAACAGAAAACATGTTGGCTCATGCTCGGCTCACGGCTCGGCTACAGCTTCGGCTCAGCTTGAGTTGTGGCTTGGCTTTTCAAGGCTCGATCTAATCTTGGTCGTTCGTTTCAGATCGGACGGTCGTGGGTGCGTTGACCATACCAGGCGGCAGTTGGTCGCCGGAAAAGGGCCAGACTACGGCCGGCGGCGTGGACGTCGACGTTCCCGTTGCTTCGGCGGTCCTCGTGCCCGGCGGCGCGCGGCTCGGGCGAGGATGTACTCGGCGTTCCCGTGGTCCTTGGGCTCGAGGAAGGTGACCACGAGGTGCGCCAAAGCGACGCGAGGATGATGGTGGTATCGGCGTCGTCTTGTACTTCCTGTAATGGCGACGAGGTTCGAACGGAAGTGCGGCGGCGGAGTTGACCTTCGGGTCGAGCACGGGCACAACGATTTGCTGCGGGAAAAATTCAAGCAGGCGCATGAGGGGGTGCGCATAGACATGAGGAGGAGATAGGGCCAAGAATTGGCGGCAGGGGCTAACCAAGTTGTCCGCAATCGAAGAAATACGGCAGCGGCATTGCGGAGCTCCGGCGAGAAAATCCGACAGCCTTGGGGCGTCTCGGAGGGGGCTTTTTGGGGCAAATGATAGAGGAGGTCAAGGGCTTCGTATAGGAACGAACGGCGCTTGATTTGGTGGTGTAAAACGTCCGCAATCAATTTGGGAAGAGGAGGTAGCCATTGAACCGTAACGGACGTGCGTTACGTCCTGAGGTTGAAGATGCTGATGACGTCAGCATGACGTCATCTATTTTTCTTTTTCTTTATTTCTGCTTTCTTTTATATCTTTTGAAATAGAGCTCCAATTCAATTCAAATAAATTGGTAAAAATTTGTAAAAATCAAAATATCCATTTTAAATACTTTGAAACCTTTTCCACCATATTATATTTTGAAATAAATTCAAATATTCCATAAAGGCCTATTTGGCAACTTTATGTCATTTTATGAAATAGGGGTTTTATAATATCTTTTCAAATCTTTTAACATCCAGAAAATATTATGAGTAATAATATTAAATATAAAACATGATAAACTCATTTTCATAGTAAAATAATTTAGGAGAAATCTTTTTATTAAAACGTAGTTTGATAAATCCTTTTAAAAAAATTACCCATTTATCTCGGGCTATATAAAATAATCCCAAATAATTATTTTATTTCCAAAAACTTTAAAACTTGAAAATAGGAGGTAAAAGAATACTTAAAATAAAATATCTTTGAAGATGTCAAAAATATCTTCATATTTGGAGGCTTTCATTTATCTAATAACAAAAGTTTTAGAATTTTGTGATTTTTATAACATTCCAAAGTTTTGGGATGTTACACGAAGCGACGGTAGGAAACGGATGCAGTCGAGGACGGAGGCGTCGATTCGAGCGACCCCGGCTCGATTCCTTGCACGGGGAGGGAGAGGAGGACGCGGCAGAGAGGATGGTGCGCTTCGATCTACTTTGCACTCCCTCGAACGACGGCGGCAAGCTCGGCAACGGAGGCAAGGTTCCGGACACGGTGGGGGGGGGGAAGACGGAAGAGAGGGAAGGGAGCAGGTGAGCAAGTGAGGGAGAGAGAGAGGGCAGGGGAGGGAGCAGGCGAGGAGCAGGTGAGGAGCAGGTGAGGAGCAAGGCGTCGTGGAGGTCTTAACCACGCGCGGCAGGGGCCCGGCGTCGGGGTGCAGGGCGAGGCCACGGCGGCAGGGCGGCATGGCACTCCACTGTCGGCCACTTTGGCGACAGTGGAGAAGAAGGAGAATTTGCAAAAACCCCCCGGCTCCACTTTCCATTTTCTGATTTTTAAAACTAGCAGAGTTTTAGGTAATTAATTAAGGCCTTTAAACAGTTGTATAAATTTTGGAAAAATTCAGGTGACCTCCCCTTGATAGGTAGAAGCTCCACAAAAATTTGTGTTCCAAAATATAATGTTTTGATCAACATTTGTGCATAGGGTTTGAATATGGCAATTTTAATAATTCCCAAAATCCAATTACTTGGGGTACTTAAACATTTTCAAAAATAGTGAAAATATTTATGGAGGCTCACAATAAGATTTGGAAGCTCCCCATATTTTTCTTTGGAATTTTTGAATCATTTAATATGGTTTACAAATTAAAAATTGATTTGAACCAATATTGAATTCTCAATTTTTATTTCTTTGATTGTCATGAAATTGTTTTTGACAAATATTTATAGGATGTATTCTTGGAACTTCCTGGACAAATTGGAAATTCAAGAATAATTTGTTTTGCCAAATTGACAATATATTTGATTCGGAAATTTGGGAAGGGTTTTGTTTCCTTTGTTTTAAATTTCCAAGTGTTGCTTTAACTTTAGCAATTTAAACATGTATGCCATGATGCAATGAAATGGAAAAGTGAAAATTTGGCTCAAATTTTAGGGTACCAAACTGGGGCTGTTATAGGTGCAAGCAAAATAAAGAGATAGGCACAACCTTTCCACAAAGCTGTGCCTGGACTCGGCATCTAGTAGTCACCGACTTAGGTATGTGATGACGTACTCCTGTCCTTCGGCTTCTTGAGTTAAGGCTGCTCCAATCACCTTTTCCTCGGCAGCAATGTAAAGCCGAAATGGTAGACCACGAGCCGGCTTCCTCAGAACTGGAGGTTTAGACAAACAGGCTTTTATTCTATCAAATGCCTCTTTCTGTCTTGCCCCCCAGGTGAACTCGTCATCATTCTTGAGCCGAAGGATCTGTGTGAATGCATCAACTTTCCTAGACGAGTTAGTTATAAATCTTCTCAAATAATTTACCTTGACTAGGAATTTCTGCATGTCCTTTTTACAAGTCGGCGCCTGCACTTTCTGGATAGCTTCAATTTTTGCCGGGTCGATTTCTATGCCGGCTTCATGTATGATAAAACTAAGGAACTTTCCAGCCGACACGCCATAGGCACACTTCAAAGGATTCATCTTGAGCCCGTACTTCCTCATTCTTTCAAACGCAAGTCGTAAGTAGGCCAAATGATTTCACTCGCCGTTCGACTTGATAACTACGTCATCAATGTATACCTCCAATATGACTCCAAGAAGATCATGAAATATTAAGTTCATCGCTCTCTGATATGTGGCACCAGCCTTCTTCAACCCAAAGGTCATTACTGTCCACTCGAATAAACCAACGAACCCGGGGCAGCGAAACGCCGTCTTAGCCGAGTCCTCTTTGGCCATGAATATTTGATTGTATCCCGCGTTTCCGTTTAGAAAGCTGATGACTTTGTGCCCTGAGGCATCATTGATAAGCATGTCGGCTACTGGCATAGGATATTCATCTTTGGGCATAGCTCGATTCAGATCTCTGAAGTCTATGGCCCTGATCTTACCAGATCCTTTCTTCTCGACTGGCACAATGTTGGAGATCCAGTCAGCATATTTGCAAGGCCGGATAAACTTGGCTTTTAGAAGCCGGCCAATCTCTTCTTTGATCCGGTCATAAATTGCCGGGTTGAATTGGCGAGTCGGCTGCTTATGTGGTCTAAAGCCGGCTTTTATCGGTAACCGATGCTCGATGAGCTCTCAGCTTAACCCGGGCATCTCGTGGTACTCCCGAGCAAAGTAGTCCACGTATTCCTTTACTAGCGCGATTAACTCGGATTTATAATCGGCTTCTAAGTTCCTGCTCACAAAAGTCGGCCTGGGAATAGTGCCATCCCCAATATCTACCTCTTCGAGCGGGTCGGCCGATGTAAAACATTGTCCCAACTTGTCCATATCGTCTGTTTCTTCAATTGCTTCACACATATTGTTCCTCTCGGCCTGATACTTATCCAGACGTTTTTGCAGCCAGTTGGGATTCATTTTACTTGAGCCGCAGCCGATTACCACCAATCGGCTTTAGAGATACTGGCACGAATCCGTCTCAGGTTGCACTCAGGAAATCGAACCAGGATAAATCACGCCTCGAAAGACATGTAGCATTTGAGTGTTGCCAATCAACAATGGACTCGGCTAAAGCAATACATGCCGAGTTGTCAGCATGGATGACCTCGATCTCGTCATCGATCCACTGTACGAGTTGCTAGTGCATGGTGGATGGCACACACTGATTTGCATGGAGCCAATCCCGTCCAAGTAGCACATTTTAGTTCCCTTGCACTTCAGCACAAAGAATGCAGTTGCCAAAGTCTTGCTTCCCACTGTGAGCTCCAGACTAATGACTCCTTTGGCCTCCATTCCTTCTCCTCCTTCGAACCCGTTCAGCACCATGTTCGTCTTCATTAGATCTTCATCTTCTAGCTGTAACTTCTTAAAGACGGAATACGGCATCAGGTTTACCATAGCACCTCCATCAACCATCATCCTGGTAACCGGTTTCCCGTTGATATGTCCTCTAACGTACAAGGGTTTAAGGTGCTTAACCGGTCCTTCAGGTTTCTCGAAGACGACATTGTTGGGTCCAAAGTTGAGCTGCGCTACTTCGCCTTCTTCTTCTACAGCACGGAATTCAGCAGGCAAATAATATACCATGTTAATATCCATACCTATCCGAGTCGGTGTACTTTCATAATCCAGCAAGTCTTCCTCTAGCAAATTTTCCGACTCGTCCGTTATTGATTCCGGTAACTCTATTTCGCCTCCTGCCGGCTCCTTGCTGGGCGAGTTCTCTGCTGAGTCCTCATTTGCCGACTCGTTATCCGACTCGCCCCTGGCCGGCTTGTCCCCTGCTTCCAGGTCCGCTGCTTCCACTTCATCTGCCCATGATGAATAAGTAATGGTCGGTACGGAGACCGGCTCCGTTTCATCGCTTATAGCAGGACTTGGTGCAATCATCAAAGGAGTCATCACAGGAGTCGGCTTTGGTACCCATACTTGAGCCGACACTATTGGCCATTCAGCATTGAAGTCGGCGTCTCTAGCTTGTTCAGCTTCTTTCTCTGCTTTCTCCCGGTTCCTTGCCCATTGTAGCTTTCGCCTCTGCGTCTTTGTTATACCTGGCGGGCATCACTTTGGCTGGGTATATTTTGGGTCCCGGGGTTTAGCTGCTACAACTTGGCTAGATCCGGCTTTATGGTCATCGGATGTCACCTTGGGCACGATAGCAAGTATCGGCTCATCATTCGCCAACTTTGTTGCCGGGTCCTTCAGTTTCAACACATGCGTTCCAATGACCAATGAGCTATTTGGGACCAACCCACCTTCTAGGTCAGCTGCTTTAGCTCCTTGCGCCTTGACTCGCCCGTATGAGGAGTCACCAGGATACACAAGTCGGCTCTGCACAACTTGCCGGGTTGCTTGACGCTTGGATTCCCCAGCCGACTTCCGATATTGGCAACTTCCTTCGATAAATGGTGACCTAGGCCACTTTCCATGTTGTCGGTCCAACTTTGACCCGGCCTGTTGTACGTACTTGTTTTACAGCATGTCGAAAGTCGGCTTGATTCTCTTTGGCTTGTATTCAACCTGATTCGCCTTCCACTTGCCGACTTCCGGGTTCCTGGGCTTCATGAACCTGGGTGGTGATTCTCTTGCTCGTGGTTGTTGCCCCCGAGTGCGGAGTTCTTGATGGTGATCTTGACAACCTCCTGTCCATCGGGTTGCCAGCTCAACGTGATTTGCCTCCTTGCTTCCTTGTTGCCAGCTTCTTTTCTGGGTTCACCAATCACTAGTAGGAAAATGCTTATAGGTGGGCCAAATAGCCGTGGCGCACAAATCACGGCCTGTGCCACGGCTAAGTATACATGGCGCACCATCTCGTCCTGCGCCACGGGTAATCCCATAGCCGTGGCGCAGGCCCCTAGCCCCTGTGCCACGGCTAAGCTGGACCCTGGCCGGCCGGCCTGCGCACAAGTACGTGTGGCGCGCCAGGATTATGTGCGCCACGACTACCAAAATATGCGTGGCGCAGCTTCCATCCCTTGCGCCACGGCTAAATGTGGGGCCATTGCCACTTTCGGTGGCCACTTATCCATGGCGCACGTCCTTCAGGTGCGCCACGGCTAAGTGTGGGACTAAGATAACTTTTTGGGTGGCCAGCTTTACCCCAACTTAGCCTTGGTGCACGGCCTTCAGGTGCGCCACGGCTCACCTGTACTGGTGGCGCAGCAAGGTTCGGTGCGCCACGGTGTAAGACCCACTTAGCGGAAATGAAAATTTCGCCAAGTAGAACCACAATTGGATTACATCACATGCACAAGTACGACAAAAAAAGATAAATAAACATAGTTCAAAAATACTTTTATTACATCGCAGGGGATCATACTTTCCGAATACAGTGGAAGCCATCACTCGTCCGTAACAGCCCCAATTTGGTACCCTAAAATATGGGCCAAATTTTCGCTTTTTGGTTTGCATTGCATCATGGCATACATATTTAAATTGCTAATAAAAAATAAAGCAACACTTGGAAATTAAAAACTAGGGAAGTAAAACCCTTCCTAAATTTTCCAAACCAAATACAATACTCAATTTGGTAAAACCAATAGTTCTTGAGTCTCCAAATTGTTCGGGAAACTCAAGGATATATCTTTTAAATTTTTTTCCAAAGGCTAAGTCCTAAAAATCAAATAAATAAATTTGGGAATTCAATTTGGTTCAATTCCAATTTATATTTTTGGAACCAAGTTAAACTTCCCCAAAATTCAAAATAAAAATATGGGGTGCTTCATTATTATAATATGAGCCTCCATAAATATTTTCATAATTTATTGAAATGCCTAAATGCTCCAAATAAATCTAGTTTGGAAATTATCAAAAATGCCCTATTTAAACTACAAGAACAAATGTGGTGCCAAACATTTCTATTTGCCTCACCAATTTTTGTGGAGCACCTAAGGGTTAAATGGAGCCTATTTGAATTTTTGCATAATTTCTGAAAATGTTTAAATAGCTCTTTTAAATCCCTAAAGCCTGCTGTTCCAAAAAGGGGGAAAACAGAAATTGGAAAAGTTCAGAGATCTGCAAGTGGGCCCCTCCTGTCGGTCTCTCCTCTTCCCCTTTCTCCTCACAGTGGCGACCGAGGGCCCTGGCGCCATACCGCGCTCGCCATGCCGCCGTCGCCTCGCTGCCGTGCGTGCCGTGCCCCCCCCAGTGGTCAAAGGCACGGCACCTGCTTCCCCTTGCTCCGCACCCCATCTCTACTCCCCCCTTTTTCTTAGGATCGGGACAGACTATAGTTGCCAGTGCTGTCCTCCGCGGTGGCGACACCGTCGCCGATGAATTCGCCGTCATTGGAGTTCCCCGGGACGAGCCTGCGCTGCCACTACCTCCGCCTCGATCTCCTCTCCCTCCCCACCTGCAGAATCGGGCCGGGAAGCCCGGGACCGACGTCCGCGTCTTCGACTTCCCCGCGTCTGGCCGCGGCACGTCGAGCTCCTCGCCGCCCCCTCCGTCGACTCCGGCCACCAGGACGCGAGCTAGAGCCGCCACCGGATCCGCGTCGCCAGCCTCTGCCATTTCGTCGAGGGCCTCAAGCCATGACGCCCTCACCGGGGCGTGCCACGCCGCCTCCTGCCGCGCCGACCGGCACGATTGCCGCCGCCTCAGGCCTCCCCTGCCTCCGACGTGCAGCCCTACGCGTCCGTGGTGAGCCCGCCGTCCTCTTGGACATCTTTCCCCGCCTCCTCCCCCTCTGCATCCCCGCTTCCGTGCGGAGGCCGCCGGCCGTTCGCCGCGGCATTGCACTGACAAGCACGCGCACGACACCCGGCCCTCTCCCTCCGCCCGCAAGCACACGCACCGCAACGGCCCCGCACCCGCACCTTTTTGGCACACTCACGCAACCATGGGGCGCCGCTCCATCCTGGTCGTCGCCGGCCATTTTCTCCCGTCGGCGCCGTCGCTCACCGTGCCCCGGCCTGGGCGTCGGCCTGAGTCGGCCAGCAGGCCGGCTGGCTCTGATAGAGGCCCGGCCTCCACCCCGGTCTGGGCCGGCCGCTAGGCTGGCAGTCTCTTGCTTGGGCCCGGCCTGGCCCCGGTTTGGGCGGGCTCTGAGGCCGGCCTGCTCTGCCACTGTCCCGGCCTCCACCCCGGCCTGGTACGACCTGTGGGCCGGCCTGCAACAGTAAAATCTGCGAATTTGGAAAATAAATTGGAATTTAAATAATTCATAACTATTTGAGAAATGCTTCAAATTCGACAAATCAAATTTCCAAATGTTCAGAAAAACAAACTCTACCACTTGGAGTCATTGTAACCTTCTTTGGAATTCTATTATTTTTTTTGGTTATTCAAGAATTCCTAAAATGGGTTAAATAATCCCAAATTAGGAAAATTCATAACTTATTAAATAATTGTCCAAAAATTATGAGTTAAATATCAAAGTGATCAACATGTCAAATGCTATCAAAC